>CAUYSK010048708.1:0-51694 GCA_963575035.1 Avahi laniger | reverse complement strand
ACCCCTTATCAGATGCACATATAGTTTACACATATTTTCTCCCATTCTATATATTGTCTCTTCACTCTGTTGATTGTTTCTTTTGCTGTGTGAAAATTTTTTAGTTTGATATAATCCCATTTGTCTATTTTTGCTTTTCTTCCCTATGCTTTGGGGTCATATCCAAAAAATCATTGCCCAAACCAATGCCATGGAGTTTTCCCCCTATGTTTTCCTTTAGTAATTTTGTAGTTTCAGGTCTTACATTTATGTCTTTAATTCATTTTGAATTGATTTTTATATATAGTGAAAATTAAAGGTTTAATTTCATTCTTCTGCAAGTAGATATTCAGTTTTCCCAGCCCATTTATTGGATAGACTGTCATTTCCAAGTTGTATGTTATTGACAGCTTTGTTGAAAATCAGTTGGCTGTAAATGTACGGATTTATTTGTGGGCTCTCTGTTCTGTGCCATTGTTTAACGTGTCTGTTTTATGCCAGTACCATGCTATTTTGGTTACCATAGCTTTGTAGTATATTTTGAAACACTCGCCAATATTAACTGTGGTTTTTGAACTTGGATCTTACTATAATTGCTTTACATATTCCTTTTGTCTAATAAAAGAAAAAGATAAGCAAGTGCCCACACATTAAAGAAGATACAGAATAGGCAATTTCCTTCTTTCTTCTGCCTCAAGATCCATTGGAGAAAAAAAAAAGAATAAGAAAAAATGGAGGGAAACAACCAACTTTCATGGAAGTAAGGAAATGGACATATCCCAGCACTACAAATGGGGAAGATGTGTAGAATATTGTGAAATTTGCTTTGAGGCAAGTGAGGATGTGAGAGGCCAAAACGTTGTCTTTTAGATATCAGGAAAGTTTCTGATTCCCTTGATATATTGTGACTGAATCCAGAATAACTATTCTTTGTTTAGTTCAGAGAGATGGGATACAGGTATGTGACCTAGCTACAGACAAGATGGGAAATGTCTCTGCAGAGATCAATACCTCAGAATGGCAGGACAGATGCTGATGAAGGAAAACTGTGCTGAAGCACATTTTTATAATTTACAATTTATCTTATTATGCAATCCAAGAAGAAAAGGGCTGCTTGACCTAAAGAAGATGGGAAGGTACTTAGTTGCCAGGTCAAAAATCAAGATACAAAAATTTGCTCTGACCACACTAGTGTCATGGGCACTAACACTGAAGGCAGATGTATCCCGGAGACAGAATAAATTTCAGTTTTGATAAGAGTGAGTTTGACATAGCAACATAGCACACCCAAATTTGTTATGGATGCCTCCATGAGTTATGTGAATGAGAAAAGATCTGGTGAGAACCAATCAGAAAAGAGGAAAGCATGAGCTCTGAGCACAAGTACCTCCACCTTCACCAGCCAAAAGAGAAGATAAATGGAAATATAGGAAGAAAAAAGAAAATACACCATACAAATATTGCCCAGGGAAAGAGATGGAGAGGTCACCAAAATAATTTACATTAAAAAAAAAAACCTCCGTAAACAAATTCCTTAAAGAAAAGATAAAAACATTTAAAGGAAAGATTATGTAACAAATAAGAAAGTACAGTGAGAAAAAAATTAATATACTGCAGAGATGAAATCAATCTTTCTCTGTTTCTCTCTCCTATGTATGTGTATATTTCCAAAGTAATTCTCAAACATAAAATTGAGCAACAAACATTTATTTTTCCTTAACTAATGGCTTGAATTTGTACTGTGAAAAGGCATGTCTTATCTTGAGTTTGTACTGTGAGAAGGCATGTTTTGGCCCAGGAAAAATAAGTTAATGTTAAATTTTATTGGTATTGTTTTAAGGTGTATTTTTTTATTAGTCGGTTATGATGAGGTCAGCAGATCAGGAGATGAGAATTATTGAAGAAATAATTTGTTATTCATAGTTCTCAAAAGGAGAGGACATGCTACTCCATGCAGGGCCACCTGGGGAAGGAGGGAAGGAGGAGAAATGTGAGCAAGAGCCTTTTTTATGATTTCTGTGGGAAAGAACAGGTAAGACTGGGTAAGCAAGTTCAGGATTGGCTAGTTTAAGTAGTTTCAACTCTGCGTGTAGGGGCTACCGCTAGCTATCTGGAACCCAGTCTTAGGGAGGGGAACACTAGATGGAGTGTGAGAGTACTTTGAGAGCCTGTTAAAGGAGGTGACTGGGGTATTGGCTTTGGATTGATTGCTTTACACATGAAAGGCATGATGAGTTGATTGCTGTCTCCAGGAGTTAGCTAACTCTGGGAAGGGCTTTCTCTACCTTGGGTAAGCAAGGTCACAGATGTCAAAGCATTAGGAAATACAGAAAATTTTTTTAAAAAACATGATTAATACACTATATAGTAGGAAGGCTCTTAATAAACTACTAATTGCAATCCAAAAGAATTGTTTGCCTAACTATGCCAAAATTGTCATTTATTGTGCACAGAATGTAATATTTATATAAATCCTAATTAAATCATATTATATATCAGAACATTGAATTACAAGGGAATAATGTTGTAGTGTTCAAAAGGAAGTTATTTTTCCTCCAAATTAGACATTCTATGGAATGCTCTATTGAAGATTTTTATATTTTCAAGGCAGAATGTTGGCAAGGCCAACTTCTGCAAATTCGAATCTCACTTTATGTAAATTAATACCTGAACAAAAAGTAAAACTAATAAATTTTAATAACAAAAAAATACTGATAGAAATACATAAATGGATATATTTTCATGAACATGCCCACGGAGACTCCAGGCTCATAAGAATTTGCATGTAATTGGAACCTAGGATGTGTGAAAATCTGGCTCCCAGCCTGGGAGATAAAATGGAATTTAGGATTCCAGGCAAAAAGGTGAAAGACAAAGGGAAAGAATATTTATTAAGTCAGTGGGAGAACTTTTCCTGTCAGACTCAGTAACACAAACAATTAAACTCACTCTGTACCATAGAATTTTTCATTTGTTAAATTAAATGCCTTTGATATTGAGAATCTTGGAACTGATCTTATGTGGTGGTAGAGAAGGGATGAGAAACAAACCTAATTTATTCTGCAGAAATGATTGGTCAGTTTATAGCACTGTGTAGATCATGTAACTATGAGATACTATTCAGTAAGCTTAATTATCTCATTCAGATACTTGTCAGCAGAGTGAAAAAAAAATTCCCTGGTACTGTTCTGCAGGGGGCCAGTATTATTTTAAAATAGATATCAATGACTTAAAGGAAAGCATTGAAGATGTTTCTCATTGAAATCACAAATGACATGTATTGGATGTGAGGACATACAGACTGCAATACAGAAATAAGACTCAAAATTTCTTTTATCAATTGGAGAAATGAAATGAACCATCAAAATAGAATGAAATTGAAGAGAGACATCATTGGCTCATTGTGCATTTCCATTAGTACAGTTTCTCATCTGAAAAATAGACATAAATTCTCTGTAAACAAAGGACAAAATCCCTGGCCACAAACCACTGTCCGATTTGCGGGCCCAACAGACTTTGTCCTACCTAGACCATTGTTAGAGAAATTGTTGATATAAAATCCGTCGATGTTCAATTTACTTCTAAGTGCCATGGGCATTAAATTCTTTAAAAACTCCATAAAATAAATTTCAACCATTTAATTTTTGTTGAGGATAAAAATCACTGTATTTTCATCAACTTTACAAAACCTTTAAGGTAATTAGCCTTTCTTATTTTTAGATTTTGGCATTTGTTTTGGAGAGTGAAAGAAAAGATTATCCAAATGTCTGAAGTATTTGATAGGAAACACTTGCTTTTTGATATACTATTGAAACTGCCCTTTACAAATTAATAAAGGGGTGTAAGGCGAGAACTGTGGTAAGGGCCTAAACTTTGCAAAGGCACAGGCATAGCTAAAAATAATGGTAATAACCAGCCACTATCCTGTAGTTTGCTTTCCTATAATTGTGACTCAGGAGTCACATAGTTGATGGTCATAAAGATTCTTAACTTTCCCCATCAATAACATCACCCTTGTGAAACCTGAGGCTACTTTTTGAGATATCTTCCAGGCCCTGCATTCTGGGGGAACTGCTGACCTACCCAGACCAGTGGCCCATATCGAGGAACTGATTCAACTGATTTTTGTGACACCCCCCAAGAACCGACTCAGCAAACTAGACAATTTGTACACCCCCATGGCTCTGCCTCAAACTCAGCCAATTAGCAGACCCAATTGCCTAGCCTTTTGCCCACCAAATTATCTTTAAAATCCCTTTCTCCCAATTTTTTTTGGGAGATGGATTTGAGAAATTCTTTTCATCTCCTTGCATGGTGCCTGCATATCAAACTCTCTGTGGTAAACTCTACCGTCTGTGTATTTAGGCTTCCTCTTGAGCAGCCGACAATGAACGTGGTTGGGCTGTAACACTGTGTTGAGTGCATTCTCTGTATTTACTTTGATGAGATCTCAGTTCCATCTATTTATACTGAAACCCAATCAATAACCTAATTTATGCAGGAATATGGGGAATGTTCTTAAGAAAGAATTGATAGGATATAAATATATATATATATATATATATATATACACACACACACACCATGTTGGGCAAAACATACATTTCTATGTACATTATAACCATGGGCCTTAATGATCATTTATGTTGCCTAGGCAACTTCTCAATGTTATCTAATTTGCTCACTGTAGAACTTAAGTAAGAAAGACAAGGTAGATATTCATGTCCACTTAAAAATAAGGAATTTGGACCTTAACAGGGAGAAACAGTGATATGAGAGAGGCAAGATTTTATTAAAAGAGCACTAGATAATAAACTTGGATGGGATCTTGCATGAGTTTTGACACTAACTAGAAGGATGATGTCACTTGGTATCCATGGACCTTAGCATTTGCTATTGTTGCTCTTACCTACCAATTATTTCTAAAGTTTGTAATAATTCAACACATTCTAACCATTTCCTTGCCTCCAGGATTCTTGCTATCACATGAATCCTCCTCAGCTCTGTCATTCACATAAACATTTGGAGAAGTACCACATACACAGCGAGAGTATAATAAATACTAGCTATTAATGTAGTTATTACTAGTATTATTAAACATTCAACAAATATTTATTGAATGCCTACAATCACTCTGCTGTGTGTTAGATTTAAAAAGGGAAAAACATAAAACGCACAGGTATGATTTCTGTCTTTATAGATCTTACACAGTACTCTAACGGGATTATAAAAAACCATCTATTCAAAATCCAATTCTCCCCGTCATACTGCGACAGCTACTCATTTTTTATAGGATACAGTCCAATTGCTCTGCGTCACACAAGGCCTTCCATGATCTGACATTTCCCTACAATGTCAGCCTCACATATCCCCATTTGCTGTTTTTAAATTTTAGCTTTCAAAGCACCCACGTTCTGTTAAGTTTCTTGTCCTCTCTGTGAATGAATGATGCAGAATCTCACCTCTGTGCCTTTGTGTATGATAGTTCCCTTATTTGAAATTCTCCAGAAACAACATAAAACTGGCTAATTGCTGAATGTCCTTTAAGATTTGGCTCAAACCCCAACTTTCTAGATAGGCTTCTCTGATCTTTTCTCATCTTCCACCCCTAGGCTGTGTGTAATTACTGGCACATTGGTTTATGATAGTGGTTTTCAGCTATGGGAGATTTTACTCAGGAGGAGATAAAATGCCTGAAAACATTCTGGTTGTGCACGGGTGAAGGGAAAGCTTCCCCTTAACCCTTGGAAAGTTCATGGAGAAATCAACTTGCAAAAAAAGCAGATTAATAAGATAAAAGATATCCAAATTTATTACTAGCATACACACAGGGAGAATCACAGAGCGATTGCCCTATATCTGAATGAGGAAGAGATGCTTATGTACCTTACTTTTTAGGGGAAATGGAAATGAGGAAGTGTGGATGATTTTAGGGGGCTAGTAAATGATTTTTAGGGAAATCCAATGGGCTTGAGGAACATACGATGACATGAAACAAAGTCTGTTGGACCTGCAGAGCAGACAATGGTTTGTGACAAGCCTGCGCTGGTTTGCTGGCAGACTTTAGTCTTCCTTTTTGCGATATGAGTTCAGTTAATGAAAACCTAGGGAAGGGATCAGAGGTCATTGTTTTCTTTTTTGTCAGGTCCAGGCTTTAGGCAGATAAGGAACTTCAGAAAATAAAGTCATCCTATGTTTCGGGAGAGACAGTAGGGGCTGGGGATGGGGAAGAAGGTCAGAGAGACTTTGAGGCTTCATCAGTCCCACCTGACAAAATGCCGTATTTTGTGGTATCGATTCTTGAGTCCCAACAGTTGTTAACAATTGGGGTGATGCTACTGGCTTCCTAGTGAGTATAGGGCAGGGATGTTGCTAACCATCCTATAATGCACAGAACAGCCTTCCGCAACAAAGAATTATCCGGTCTCCCATGTCAGTAGTGCTGGGATGAGAAAACCTCATGTAGATGAGCCTGTCCCAACCATTAGATTCTGAGCTTCCCTTGGCCAGAAGCTCTGTCTTATTTGTCTTTATGTCCTTAGCATCAGCTCCAAAGCCTGGAATATGCTTAATTGATATTTTCTGAATAAACGAAGGAAAGAAGGGAGTAAAGTGTGAATGATTATATGAATAATTAGGAAGTATTTGTTCGATAATGAAGATATGGACTGCACTTATACTAAAACAGTACTTCCCAAAGTGGGGATAAAATTTTTGAGTTGGGTGGCAGATGGTAGAGGGAATTGGGATAGGGGACAGGGCAATCACAATCAAAGGAATTGAGGATTAAAGTTCTAACAATAGAAAAGGAAAATTAAGAGAAAATGTCAGATACCTGTATATACAGTGACCTTTTCAACAGTTTAAAACTTTTAATATATGAAGAAAGTGTTGACATAATGTTTCTTATTGCAACCGATCAAGGATAATGATGTGTATCATTTTAATAAACAATATTATTTTTCCATATATTGAAATTAGAATTAATGTAAATTACCTAAATATTAATCTCACCTTCTTTTATCTTATTTTATAAGCTGAAACTATTTTATGGATTATTTAAGAGGTGCTATCTCAGTCTTTCTCTTTATCCCAGATATAAAATTCTGTGCAAGCAAATGCTTTCTTTTTATGATATTAGTTGATGGTAGGTGAAAGAATTCTTATAAAACAAGATCTACTTTAAACTGTCAAGCTGAAATCAAATGGAAACAGTTTTTAAGTTTAAAATAGTTCGTTAAATTTTCATGCCTTTCTGAAGTGTATGATTTCAATCAATATCAGCCAGGAAAGCATTGAATTACTACCAAAAACAGATCTTGAAGAGATTCCAAGTTTTGTAGGAAAAAACCCTAAAACTGAAAGGGCTAGAAATTTAAAGGTAGGAAAACAATGTTAAAAAGCTATCAGAAAACAGAGAATCTGGAACCTTAAACTCTCTTTTTAAAAATTATTGACACTTCTAATAATAGCACATTTTCCCAAAAAGGTTAACTAAAAGTATAATGAGAATTCCCCATTCCTGCTCATAGTTAATTAGGAAAACTCATTTACCTAATATATTTCCATGATATCACATTCTAAAATCGAAAGTTTTTTTTTCCCTCCACTTTTCAGATTCTTTTTAAACATTTTTAAAGTTTTTACAGATGATTAGTCACCACATAGATCCATTTCTTATATTCTTGGCTTTAAAAGCACTTTAAAACTATTCATCAATGAAATACTCTTTACAGGGGATGCTTGTAGTGTTCGTCCCTTAAAAATTTTTTATCATAATTTAAATTCCTATTTTTATCTGCACTAAAATTCTATATGCAAATGTTTTCCAAATTCTTTCTTCTAGGGTAGAAAATAATTTGAGAGACTCTAACTTTTAATATCACCTATTGGTTATCGCTTAATTGCAGCTACATAAAAATTTCTGACCCAAAATTTGTACATATCTGGAGTAATAGTTAAAATATAATGGCTTCAGTAATCTCTTATAGTAGGATGATTAATGGCCACCCAAAGATACCAAGTTCTAATCCCTAGAACCTATAAATGTTACCTAATGGGGAAAAAAAGTTTTTACAGATGTAATTAAATTAAGGATCTTGAGATGATGTTATCTTGTACTATCGGGATGCAATCATAAGTGTTTTTATAAGAGAGAGACAGAGGGAGATTTGATACCCTCGGAAGAGGAAAAGGCACTTGCGCACAGAAGAGAAAGCGATGTGACCATGGAGGCAGAGGTTGGAATGATAGAACAGTAAGCTCAGGACTGCCAGCAGCCACCCAAAGCTGGAAGAACAGATTCTCTTCCAGAGCCCCTGGAGGGAATGTAGCCCTACCGACATCTTAATTTTGGTTCAGTGATAATGATTTTAGACTACTGGCCTCCAAAACCATGAAAGAAGAAATTTCTGTTGTTCTAAGTCCCTGAATTTGTGATCATTTGTTACAGAGATGCAGGAAACTAATATAGATTAACCACATGACATGAAAACATGACTGAGAGAGGGGAAAAAAGATAAAGAATGAATACTCCATTCATTGGTTCACATATGAAGGTGAGCAGGGCCAATTTCCGTAGTACATAGAGAAGTATAGAAACAGATTTCAAGGTGAGTTAAGAACTCATTTGGTTCACGTTGATTCCCAGTATAGGAACTCACCCAGTATAACAACCTCTCTCTTGGCTGATCATCAAGCATTGACAGGAGACCATTTGGAGGCAGTGAGCTCGTCGTTTTTAAGACAGTACATTCAACGGTTGGCCAGTCATAATTACTTGAAAAATGCACATATCATGGTAAAAATGAAGATAACATGCATTCATTTATTTCACGAATATTAATTGAACCTCTGAAATGTGCTAAACAACTCTTTTTTTTTTTTTTGAGACAGAGTCTCACTCTTTCACCCGGGCTAGAGTGAATGCCATGGTGTCAGCCTAGCTCACAGCAACCTCAAATTCCTGGGCTCAATCAATCCTTTGCCTCAGCCTCCCGAGTAGCTGGGACTACAGGCATGCGCCACCATGCCCAGCTAATTTTTTCTATATTATTTTTAGTTATCCGATTAATTTCTTTCTATTTTTTTAGTAGAGATGGTATCTCGCTCTTGCTCAGGCTGGTTTCGAACTCCTGAGCTCAAACAATCTGCCCACCTCGGCCTCCCGGAGTGCTAGGATTACAGGTGTGAGCCACTGCGCCCGGCCCTAAACAACTCTTGAAGACGTTGGGGTACAGCACAAGTAAAATATAAAAAAAAGAAAAAATTATTTTTATCATTTATTACAGCAGTCACAGGAAACTAATACAATATCAGATAGAAATTAAGTGGAAATAAAATAGTACATGGTACTTGAAATAAGAAATTGATAATGAGAATTAAGAAATACTTAAAAGGGATAAAAAAGGGTGTTATTAATAAAATGATGAACTTCATATACAGAACAAGATCTTGATGGAGAATACTTTTTTTAAATCGGAAAATGAGGCCTAATACTAAAGTGATTGCTTTGTCATTCAGATGGAAAAGTCATTAATAACCTCTGGGTGGTGGAGACTTTTCATGCAAGTATAGTTGTTTGACAAGAGGAAATACAAATAAGGTGTATTAGTTAATTATATCACATTGGTTCTTTTAGGAAAGGAAAAATCTTGAATGCTATTTAATAAATATTAATATAGCTCACTCATCTGTTTAATTTTCCAACACCTATTATGTTGTTCTTAGTTAAGCGTAGAGCTGAAGTGCTGAATGGAGTTGCTTTGAGTACCATGTCATGGCCTCTCTTAGTAGGACCCAGTGGAATCCCACAAAGGGAAAAAGTGCATGAGGTATTTGTGGGGAGAAGCATGATCAACAGAGGCAAGAATTAGAATCTCTGTGTCTTAAAGACCAGATGAACCAGATTATGGAGAACTTGAATGGCCACAGTGAGACTTTAATAAATGGGAAATAGGAAGAAACTTTAGAAGTTAAGCAAGCACAAGAAGGACATACTATAGGATTATTAAATGAAATAGCTTAAGACAGATGAGAAATAGAAATACAAGACCAGAAGATGGAAAGTTAATGAAGGAATTAGTCTGTAAGCACTCAAGACTGTTTCGTCCAGTGAAAGCCACATGGGGGGGGGGGGAGAGAGAGAGAGAGAGAGAGAAGACAATTCCTTTGAAGAATCTTCAGAATGTACTGACCTTTTGGATAAAGGGGGATGTGGAAAAATAAGTCAAATATTTCTTCAGAATTTTAAAAGTAGATGATTGGGAAAAACACATAAGAGGAAGAACAATTACAAAGGCAAGATGTGATAGGGTGAAAAATAATGAACGTGAACTTTCAAAGAGAAAATATTCAGTCATATAGAAATGGAAAAAATAAGAAGCCAGAATTCAGATTTTCCCAATAGAAATGCACCAATGGGCACCGATCGCTTTTACGTTCTGATCTGCTTTAGCAGATGTGTTTGAATTCCTCTCTGACTCCTTTTCTCTGAAACTGTCTAATTGTGCGGGACAGGGACATGCAAGACGGAGCACACAGAAACCAGTGGTGTGTGGCTCTGGTGAAGGGTTCTATTAGCCTATAGACAAGAGAGGATACTGTCAAGTTGATCCTGAGGAAAAAAACTTTTTAAAAGTTTGTGATTCTATGATCTGGAACGCATTCTACCAAGTGAGGTATCCCAAGAATGGAAAAATAAGCACCACATGTACTCACCATCAAATTGGTATTAACTGATCAACACATAAGTGCACATTAAAAAATAACAGCTATTGGATGTTGGGCAGGGGAGAGGGGGGAGGGGGGAGGAGGAAGAGGGGACGGGTATATCCATGCACAAAGAGTGTAATGTGCACCACCCGAAAGATGGACATATTTGAAACTCGGACTTGGGGCGGGGGCAAGGGCAACATACGTAACCTAAATATCTGTACTCCCATAATATGCTGAAATAAAAAAAAAAGTTTGTGATTGATGTGAAGTGTAATATTTGCAATGGTAACACTCATGAGTAGCAGTTTCTGAAAAGGAACTAAGTGACCACTGGAATCAGGTAACTTGATCATTGAGATGCAATTTCGATGTCACTGGCAACCTAGTGTTGGGGCATAGAAAATGATACCCCAGAATATGGCACTTGGACATAATGAACTAAAGAAGCAGGCTCAAGATCTCGATGACTCCACTCACCACTCCTGTCTCTGGACCCTCTGTCTCTCCTAAAACACATGATGAAGTCATCCTCTGAAATTCTCTTATCTTCCCAGAAACCCGACCTTCCAAAGAGGAACACAATTGTCTTCAGTCATTGCCCTAACATTTCATTAACCAGAGAAGATGAAAACTCACTTCACCGAGTTTTAAAATTAAACACCACACACGGAGCCCTGATTAATTTTGTCCCAAACTATGGTTTGTTCTCTGGTTCCATTCGAGTTATAAAGAGAATCATTTACAAGATAATTTTTGACTCCAAGGTCCATTTCTGTCTCCAGAGTCTCTCCTAAAATAATTTACTACCCTTCTAAAATTGCCTACATACAGCACACCCTCTTCCCTCTCCCCTATGAAGAGGGTATTTAAGTTTCAACCATCTGGCCTTTCTTTGAGTTTTCATATTTTTTTGTATGAAATGCTTATGCACATTAATAAATTTGTTAGACTTTTCTCTTGTTAACCTGTTATAGGTTATAACAGGTTGTTTTGTTATAGGTATGTTGGACGTGGCCCTTTATCATGGGGAGGAAAAGGGTCATCTCCTTTCTGCCCCTATACTGGGATGATAGAAAGACCCCGAGTTGCATTGGAATTGGAATCCCAGTGATTTTATTAAATATTTTGAAGGTGGGATAATACTCAATCCCTCAGTATCTCATTTTCTTCACCTGTAAAAATAAACGATATCCTCTTTATGCAAGAACACTTAAAACCTACTGTCTTAGTAATTTTCAGATATGCAATTTTCTTATTATTGACTATATTTACCATGATGTGCAATAGATCTCTTGAATTTGTTCCTCCTGTCTAACTGAAATTTTGTCCAACCCACATATGTGTGATATATATACGTATATATATACATATATCTCTCAAAACATCATGTTGTACACCATAAATAAAAATTAAAAAAATTAAACTATTAAATTCTTTTTGTAAAGATGCTCTGAGGATCAGTATCCCTACTGTGGAAAAACACTATGACAGTGTCTATCCCAGTGCCTGGATCTTCACAGCTACTCAATAAAAGTTAATTTCATTCTTTGTACCCTACTCACCTCTTACACATACAAGGAGGAAAAAAATATATGTTTAATAGGTAATACCCAGTTGAGAAAATGATCATATTTATATTGCTTTGTGAACACAGGCTCAGGTCAATGTATAGGTAATAAAACTCTACCCTCATGCTTATATTGTTGTACTTTTGAATTCTATGGTATTGAATGAACACCTCTCAGGTTTTAGATTACATGGAGATAAAAATAATTAGAATACATACAATGTAAAACAGAAGAGTTTTATTCAGAAATGTTGAGCTTTGGCATTCAAGTTTTAGCCTCAAAAATTCATTGGACTTTAAAATGATTCTATGTGTACTCTTCTGTATATAGAGCATGGTTTATAAAAGTTTTTAAAATGTTAAAATTTCTTAATTGAAAAAGTCGGCAAAAGTAATATAGCAAGTATTTAATATGTGTCAATGATTATAAATATATTATCACACTTCATCCTGTGAAAACAAGCATTTTACCTGCTAGTTGATGAAGCAGGCTAGATTTTTTTTTTTAAAGAAAGATGATGCGATGTTTTATGGAATTGCAGCATTTGGAATGAAATTAGAAAGTATTTCAGAGATTTCACACCATGAAGACAGTATAACATAGCTCTGGGAGAAAGGGACAAGAAGACTCTTACGGCTTCTTTGAGAGAAGGAACCAGTCAATTCTGGGCTTTTTAGGAAATAGGAGTTTCAGAAAATCTCCCATTATAAAACCCTTACTTAAATGGACCCACGTATGATTGCCACCAAAATATTTATTGTTGAAAATTTTTTAGTTACCACAGTCAGAAAATAGAACTTCTTTTAAAACAATGACCACTTTTAATCCTGTTTTAGGGCCAATTACAAGTCTTAGTTAATTTTGCAGACTCCGCAGAAAGGCACTTTCCGGGCTACAAGGACATCAGATTGTACATGGCCACCCAGATTGGTGCTCTGGGAAAGGACAGTGCTGGACACTTTCCACTTGCCTCTCCATGTCTACTCTCCAACCTGTCTTGAGCTCTGTGAGCATCACGTCATGTGGACAGCATCCACAGGTGCCTCTGCCCACTGGCTTCTAGTTGGTTCTGCCCGTAGGAGGCACTAGTAGGTGAGAGTCTGGGAGTTTTAAGCACACAGTGGAAACATCTATATGTTTTAAAAATTTAATAGTCAAATAGCTTCACTGTGCCCACAATTAATCAATCTAGGAAAGAGTGCATTTAAAGTTGTGTTATATAATAAACACTCAAGAGGGCAGATACATCAGCTGCATAAAGAGCCCAGAAGAGAACTGAGACCAACATGTTTCAGGATGAATAAAAATTGCTGACAATTGACTTTGAATGGATAGTTGAGTTGGCATCAATCTGGGTTGTCATTCTAATTTGTTTAATCCAGAATATGATACAGCATTTTATTCTAGACAAGATTTTGGAAGTTTAACTGCAAAAACACACTGGATGATAATTCTTTAAAAGGATACAGGCATGACTGAAATTGAGAAGAGTAATAAAAGCTTTTCAAAAAGTGCTAAATGCTGGGTACAGTGAGAGTTTGTCTCTGTGAAAAATACTGTAATCATAGAGCAACATATGAGTCTTGGGAACAGCTTTAACAAATACAACGTGTCGATTTTTAATTCTTAGTTGGAAATGAAACATACATCTGACATTTTTGTGAGACAGATCCTATGATTTTTTTTTGACCTGAAGAAGAATAAAGCACATCTCACTTTTAGTGACCACCTCTATTTTGTTACTTAAACATAATAAAATAAAAATGATTTAAACCGGCTTCAAGGGAGGCCTTGGGAGACAGCTCTAGGAGATTGCAATAAATAGGGATTCAAATTACTCCAGGACTTCAATGTTTGAAACATTTAAAGGAGAAAACAATGTGATATTAGGTAAACTAGCAACATGTTTAACAGAGAGTGGTTATACAGCTCATTAAGACAGACCATTAAGTCAATAATGCAATGGCTCTGAACATTTGTTTGGATCTCTAGCTTTTTATAAACTAATCTCTGCTTTGCAATAATTTAACTAATTTTTCCACAAACCAATACAGTAAACCAGCAAATGAATAGATGATGAAGAATCAATGCACCTTGTCACATGCTCGCACCTCTCTTCAAGATAATTCTCACTTTGCAAAGAAGCTGAAACACTAGGATATTAAATATTTGAATAAATAAAAGGACAAAACTAAGCAAAACAGAAAAGCAAACAAAAACTCCACCTGGAACATCAGGTCAAGTAAGGAAATGTATTTGTCTCAGAGCACCAGTAATATTTCCTCTCATATTGAAGATTTTTTTTTATTCTCATTTTACATTTGTCTTTGTAATCTGTTTTTTTCCAAATAGATTCATCCTGCACATTTATAATGGTGTGACTTAAAACTCAAAGAAACTTATTTTTTAAACTGTCTTGAAGTTGTAACTACTGGCAGGTACTTGTCTTTCTGTCCATTCTTTTGATGAGTTTGCATGATTTGATGGGTTATTTTAGAAGTACTGTTAACATAATAGTTTACTTAGTACTCTTAACTGTGTAAAACCTTTGCATTTAAGTTCAATAGTTTACTTGAAAAATGACCTATTTGGAACAGGAACCAGATCACAAACACATAGAAACTATTTCACTGGAACAGTAAAATATGGACATAAAATTTATTTCAAAAATAGATAGTGTTTACTTAAAATATATGTGAACTCCCAGAGTCGATGCATACTAAAGGAAAAAAAATCCCATGTTCTTTTCTCATCTGTTTCTTCTTTTTTTTTCTAAATAAAAATCTAACGATAAGTTCCAGAGAAGAAGCATTTATTTTTTGAAAAGCTAGAGAATGCATCTTTTCTTTCATAAAATGTCAGACATGCAGCCCATTTTTCTTGTGGCTCACGGAATTCTAGAGTATATTTGCCAAAACTTAAAGGTTCTGAACTGACTTGAGGAAGGAAGCCTGAAAATACTGTGAAAAGTTTAAAAAATTCCACCCATTTGTAATTGTTAGAATCCAATAACTACAAGTTTGAAGATTCTTGACTTTATAAACTTTAGTGTCTATTTTAATATTAAAGTATATATGGCACATAATAAGCCAACTTTTCTGAAACTAAAATGGACATCCAATTACGTATCTTTCCTTACATATGCTGATTTTGTTTTGACATATACGTCTTGAGATTGTTGGTTCATATAAATATGTTTCTACTGTGGTGACTTGGAAAAGATGATTAGTTTCTAATGTCTGTTTATACAGTTGCTATTTCCAATGACTTTATTGTTTGGCTAGGCTAAATATCTTAATTTACATATCTTATATTTCACATAACAGTGTTTTAAGATCTGTTGTTATATAAAACTCTGCTTGCTTTGCTGAATTCATAACTATGAGGAGCAACATATTTATGATTAATGATGGAAAATATGCTTCCAAGATGTTTTTATTTGCATTTATAGATATAATTTGCCAAAGGATTTATGTGAGCCCTACTCATAAATGTTCTGATCAGATGTTTGACTGTAAAACATTTCTAAATGCCACACTCCATGGGGCAATGATCTATCCATCTGCAATAGTTATTCTGACTCCTATAAATGGTATAAATTTTAGATATTTTAGAAATACCCTTTATACTCTCATGTTAGAGAAAATATCTAGAAAAAAGAATAACTTCCCTGGGCAGTTAAGACACTGTAGAGGATAAAGATGATGAAAGACCTTGACCTATGAATCAGCACTTCATAGGGAGGCTAAAGGTCAACCTCCAAAGTCCAAGTCAGGATGCTGACGTGTAGCCAGGAAAGCAAACTGCACGCGGCAAGCAGAGTAAAAGGAATATCGTGAGAAAGGCACTTACAAGATGACAAAATATTATATATGATTAGGACATTCCTAAGAAAATGAAAGACATCCTAGTAAAATCAGACATCAGAGTAAAAATGAGTGATATGCTTGGATCTTCTCAATTTATTCCACTTTGGAGGAATATTTGTAAATTAATTTTCCCCACATAAATACTGTTGCCTTAGATTAGCTCATAACATCCTACGTCCTGTTTTAGCTGATTTTTTTTTTCTTGGCCACCTCTCTCAGACTTTCCAAGGCAATTTGGCTGCTACTATTACATGTCTTTATTTTTCTCTTTTTTCTTTTTATCCTATATCTAATTTTTATTATTTAGCACTACTTTATTTCCTATATTATTTTTAGAACATAGAAAATTATACAGTAACAAAGTGTGTCAAAGCAAAGATGTTAAACAAGAAAGAAAAGAAGACTTTATTTAGTCTATTGCAGTAGGGGAGAGAGACTGAACTCAACTCCACTGAAACAAAGGTGGGAGGGTTTTTAAAGGCTATGGTGAGTAGCGGAAACATACTGGAGGCTAGTAAGGGAGAAGTTGATTAATGGAGTATCTTGAGTACATCGAGTTATTCCTGAGTTTGCAAATGTTTTACTCCATGATTAGGCCATCTGTGTTTGCTAGCTGGCACCCATCAAAGTTAGGCTCCTACCCTCCCACAGAGATTGGGAGATAGGGGTGCTACCTCCTTTGATGTTTACATTTCAAAGAGATGGTTCCCAGATCCCTGAAAAAGACATTACCTAGGTTGAAAACCTGGCAGGAGGCTGGGAGATGTGTATACATTTGAAGGGGACAGAGAGAGAATTTACAATTATAAATTTTCTAAAGTAAATGCTCTAGACCTATAGTGAAGAAGAAACGTGTCTAAAGTTCACTCAAGGGAAATGTTAAAGGCCCCCTTGGCCAAGTGTATGTTGATTTTCAAATATTAATGTTTATATATATTGGATGTCAGTTGCATATTTTATATTTGAATATAAATTCTGCAGCACGAGTGAGTATAAATATTATACACCAGTCTTTAATCTTCTATGTTCTTAATTTCATTTCCTACTTGTAGAATTCCATCATCACTTATTGAGCCAAAATTCATTAGTGTGCTCCTGGTGCCAAACATTAAAGCAGTTAAGACACAATCTCTCCTCCCAGGGCCTCTCTCCACTGGCTATAAGAATATTTAGTCCTTTTTCTTGTAAATGTAACGCCAGCCACAGAAGAGCGGGGTGTTGCAATATGTTATCCAGCAACTTTACTGCAAGCTGGACAGGTGCACACATAGTCCAGAAGAATACACAAAGCAGTCACTTATGCCTTTGTCTGTTTATTTCATTGCGTATATTTCATTGCAGAAAGACTCTGGAGAGGAAGTGTGCATGTTGTTCTTCTGTCTTATTCGGCTTATTCCCAGATCCTTGTAGCCTGGGCAACTTTGTTAAAAACTGTAGAGCTGCACTTCCCAATATGGTAGATATTAGACACATGAGACTGTTCAGCATTCCAAATGTGACCAGCCCAAATTGAGAAGTGCTGTAATTGCAAATTCATATCAAATTTCAGAAACTTAATTCGATAAAAATAGTGTAAAAATATCTCCAATAAATTTTTATATTTATTGTCTGTTAAAATGATAGTATTTTGAATATGTTGGGTTAAATATTAAAATTTATTCCACCTGTTTTATTTTATTTTTATAATACAGCTACTAGGAATTTTTAAATTGCATATATACTATGTATTGTATTTCTATTGGTCAGCCAGGCTCTAGAGAGCTAGACTTCTCCCATTCCCAGTACCTGGGGTATTTCTCTTCTTTATTTTGGTCCCTATTGTAAGAACTATCTCCTTCCATTACTGCCTGCCTCTCTTGTTCAAATACCAGTGAAATGCCAACTCCTTCCCTATAGCATTGAATTGCTTAACACCAATTTATCATCTATAATGGCTATGTATGTATCATCTTACTCCTCACACTAAAACATGCTCCTTCTTGTATCCACATCTCCCCTATGGAGTTTATTATTAAACACATAGTAAAGCCCAATCAGTATCTATTAAATGTTCTAAATTCTGATCAAACATCTAGCTGAAAACCCACTGTTTCCAATTTATCATCATATTTCTATCATTCCACTTGGGGGAGGAAGATGTAAATAAGACCTTTAAGTGAGCTGCTGTTCTGAGTTTGGGAAAACCTGCCTCCCCACCTCCCCCTAACCTGGTCATTAGGCTCCAGTCAAGGGGCTGGAACAAGTTACCGGATGGGATCTGAAATCTTGCTTCTCTAGTGCTAGTTATACTACATTCAAAGATCAGTTGAGTAGAAAATTTTCTAGTGCATAAAGGAAATGATGATGAGAAATATATTTTTTATTGATGTGCAAGTTTTTTTTTCTTCACAAAGAATCTTAGTCAATGTTGTGATTGTTCCTTTCTTGTAAAAATGATGTCCAAAGGCAGGATTCTATTCATGTAAACTGTCCATAAACATCCTTGATAAATGAGTGAAAGAAATCGGGGTATTCACTGGAAAGAATTCAACCCCATGCTGACTTCAAGCAAGTATAATTTAATGGAAACATCAATGACAAAATATTTCAATGGTCAATGTGCAGACCTATAAATTATTAAATTCTCCAAGGCTGCAAAGGAATGGTAAAACCCTGTTTTCAAAGTGTTTTGGGTAAATGTGTTTTGAAAGAGTTGCTGCTTGAGACACGCGTAGAACAGCTTCCTTTGTTCCCTTGTAAAAGGCTAATCGAGGAGCTTAGAGCATCACAAGGATGATCACCTCCCCTGGGGAATAGAAAATACTGTTTAACCTTTCACATTATCCATTCTGGGCACACAAGGGAATTATATTGCTGCTAATACTGAAGATGAGTAAGCCCTTACATACACTGCAAATGAAGATTTATGAAGGCAGATTTTGTGGTGGGCTCTGGGGTTAGGCATTAGTTCACATTCATTGTCTTCCAGCAGGCTGCCCATGTTGGCACCAGATCCTCCACGTTCTGCACACCACGTAGAGCCATGTGGATCTTAGCAAGATGCCAGTGTGAGGGGTCTTGCCCAGAGAGACATGATAAATATAAGCTTATTTCACTTCCCTCCAATTGCAAGGACGACATTTAGCCTGTATAGATTGCAACAGTTATGTAGCTAAACATTTTCATTCCAACAAAAGGAACCAATATGTTATTTGCTCTGAAGAATGGCATATATCACATATGCTAACTCAGAAAAAAAATACATTACAATATTTCTGTATTTAAAATTTTTAGGTCATGGTTTAAGGCAGGGTTTCTCAGTCTTGGCACTATTAACATTCTGGGCCAAATAATTCTTTTTGGGGAGGTGGAGGTGCTGTCCTCTGCATGGTAGGATATTTATCAGCATTTCTGGTCTCTACCCACTAGAATCCAGTAGCTGTCTCCCCTGAATCTCAACAGCCAAAAATGTCTCTGGTCATTGACAAACTGTCTCTGAGAGTGGGGGCAAAATTGCCCCCAGTGAGAACCACTGATTTAAATTAATATTTTGCAAAGTTCACTTACACGCGTGTGCATGTGTGTATGAGTGTTTACATACACGTATATTAGAGCTTTATCAGAGTATACAGGTACATATAGTCACATAAGAATCATAACATATCCAAATACTTTATAAAACACATGAAACAAAACTTTGGTGCAATCACTATCAAGGAAAACCAAGAGGGACAATAATGATCTTCTCAAATTATGTATTCATGCTCCAAGGGTTTTTTTGGATAATAATTGCTTCAAATATTACTATGTTAATTATAAAAGCACCCGTAATTATAATTAAACAAAAAACAATATTCTAAAAATGTTTGTTGAGCAATTCAAATGAGCCAGATGCTATTCCAAGGGTTTGGACTGGAATAGAGAAATGAAATAAATGGATTCCTGCCCCCATGAAGTATAGGGGAGTCATATAATAATCAAATAATCATGTAAACAAATACGAAATTAACAATTGTGACATGAGTTCTGAAGATGCATTCACTTCCCGCAAGGAAGCAAGCCATAATGTGCTAGTATAGCCATACATATGTCTTATGTCAATGGTGTCCATATTATTATATCATTTAAATCAATGGCTGTGCTAATGAAATTTCGACAGAGTATTGGAATAGGCAGTTGGAATCAAGGGACAGGTGATCTCAGTTATCTATGAAAGCAGTCTCTTGGCTTCAGGTAAGAAGCCAAGAGGGAAAGACTAGAGATCAGGTTGAGGTATCAATCCATAGGCTGGAAAAAGCAAGGTTAATAATAACATACAGCAAATAAAAAGAAAATCTAATGCCTTATAATAAGAATTATGATTGAAATATATATATATATATACACACACACATACCATACAAAATTTTAAGTACCAATTGTATTTTATTTGAAAGACTTTTCAGTTCTAAGCATAAATTTTCCCAGTTAGCCAGATAAATGGAGATAATTTATATAATGTTTTATAAACAGGAGCTACAGGGGCACAATTATATTTATAGTACAGGCTGTCTACTGAGTGGGCACTCTAACCCTATGGAGGCTAACCCCATAGAATAAATGTCATGACAAAGGTTAAAACTTTTCTTGGTAGCTAGTAAGTCATTTCTCACTCTTGCCAAAAGTCTAGTGCAGGTTCGGATTGGGTGGTTGGGGGAATGTCCTGGTTCACACAGCTGGTCAGATGGAAACTCCACAATCTTGCAGCTGACCTAGAAGACTCACACTCCTGGGTCACCATGGCAGGGCAGGGAAACCAGGAGGATCAAATAGTGGCTCTTCCATGGCCATTTCACTGGACACAATAGTCAGATGGTTCTGCCTAGTCATGTAGAGGAAAAAATTAAAATATCTGGAGAATATTAGAATACCTTTGTTACATATACCAAGATATTTGCAGAACTGCTAGCACAATTCATGACATTGTGTCTAGTACTACAGTGTTTGTCACAGAAACAAAAGAGAAAGACCTAAATGATTATCAGTGAGAAAAGGTTAAATGCATCCATGGGATGGAATACTATAGGGAAGATCCTTATGTGCTTCCAAGGAAAGAATTTAAAGATTTTGAGAACAAAAAATAAGATATATGATAGTTTTATAGTATGAAAACTTTTGCTACTCAGATTAGGGATTGAAGGTGAAAGGGAGACTATTTTATTTTACTTTTTTTACTTGATTGCCTTTTGTGTTATTTGCATTACTTTTGAAATTATCATTTTTACATATGCATTTAGTAAAGTAGTACTGAATGAGTAGGTTAAGAAAACATAATGGTTGCGTTTTGACTACTCAGAAGAGAAACATTATAAATGTGTAACAGTGTCGCTAGAGCCCATTAAGAAATCATAGTGCGTAAAGGAAAGAATCTTTGAAGCAATACAAGCTTACAGCAATTTTAACTTGTTCTCTTTCTTGAGCCTAAAATTGTTCAATGAGCTCAAATCCTGACTGGCGTTTCGACCATCAATTATCACTGTATATTTATAGATATGCTCTTTCCCAGCAATTTTAGAAGGTTAAAGCAAATGTATGTAATCAGTCTATTATTTGCCAGAAGATAAAGTGCCATTGAGGCTTGTGTGATCAAAGGAAAATGGTTCCAAAGATAACTTTGGCACTGGCTGATGTTAAAATGTCAAAAGAGAGAGCTTTTCAGCTATAAGATAAATGTATATTTTTACTTTCAAATCTAACCACATTGGGACTTAAAAAATACATCCCTTCATGTATGAATATGATTTTATTGATGCACCATCACAGGAGTATATTATTGGAATTATGTTTTGTAGAAGTGATGGATTTGTCTTGAGTCACTTATGCTGCCTGGTACACTTGGGAGCAACTCTAAGTCTTAGAGATACTTCCTCTGGTCACAAGGTTTCCTCTTTCACCTAATCAATAATTATGCTTCAGATAGAAATTCAAAGTTGCTTCTTCAGTAACAACTTTTCTGACCTCGAGAGTGGATCAGGTCCCTTGGGTGGACAATTTCAGAGTGCTTTATCATTTTCTTTTGCTGTGCTTATCACACTGACTAAAGATTTGTGTTTGACATGACTTGTCTCTCTCATGTGACTGTAAGCTCCAAGTCTGCTTCGCTCGCTACTGTAAACACATCTCTGATCACAGTGGCTGAAACATAGGAGGTCTCACAATGAGTGAATGAATGCAGGCAAATGTACCTCTGTGTGTGTGTGTGTGTGTGTGTGTGCATGCATGTGTATGCATGCATCCTGTCCACATGAATCTATAAGAAGAGGCAGGGGGTAACAAAAAGAGTCATGTCTTCCCCTCTGATGTGAAAAGAACTGAAAGATAATGATGTAGTTTATGTTAGAGCCTATTCTGAACCATCCTGAGGGACTTGGAGAGCCAAGACAAACCCCGCATGGTCCTACCCAAGTCCACCTGTGGTGAAATTTTTGAAATAATATCTCAGACTTTGGAAAACATGATGCTACCATGTCCACCAGGCTGTCCTGGTTGGGAGTGGAGATGGGGAAAGATACTGGGATTACATTAACCCCTGACAGGAGAAGTTGAATTTTTCTAAAGAGGGATAAAGGTGTTGACTCTGTGACTTCAAAACCGTTGTTTTCATCAAGTGGTATGGGACTAATAAATAATGTAGAGACAGCTAATTAGAATTAGCAATGGGGTCCATCCCTGAGGAACATCCTAGGAAAGGCTTGGTCTTTTTTCCCTCCTGAACTCTGTAACCAGGCACATTAGGATAGAGTTTTAAGTTTCATTTGCTATATCGTAATTTCTCCTAGGTGTCTCTCAACCATCAATAAAGTATGTTTCTCACACTCAGCCTTTTTCCCAGGGATGAACTGAGGAACTGAGGGCAGGTTGGAAAGTGATGGGACCGTGCTGACCTCAGGCAGATCCAGGATCCTGGAGCTCTAGGCCAGCACACGTCAAGGTCAACAGAGATGTAGAACAGAGCTGTCAAGAGATGACCTCAGGACTGATGATGGGGGAGGTAGATCTTTAGTGAGGGCAAGAGAAGTTCAGACAATAGATGGGACCCAGATTTGCAGGGATGAGGAGGGATTAAAAAGGATATGTGGAATTACATGGTGAGAATGGAGGCTACATGGAAAAGTTCTGGTCAGGCTGTGTCCTTGGTAAGAAGTGTGAATTTCATTTTGCAACCAAAGGGGAGTCATCTGTTGTTTCTGAGCGGCTGCAAATTCTGATCTGTCTAGGTTCAGAAAGATGACTCAAGAGTCAGTGTGGAAGGAAGGCAAGACCAGTGCTGAAGTCATTGAAGTGGAAAGTAAGAAAAGCCAGTTTCTAAAAAAGGGAAATTCTGATTCCTTATATTCTATTTTTGTAAGTCTTATAAGTTGATTTTTCTATTACTGAAGTAAAAATGGAAAAATCATCAACTTAGGTGACTAGGTTTTACTAAAGAATACCTGTTTTGTGACATTAGAAAACAGAGAAATATAAAAACAATCTGTACAAACTTCAGGTTGATGGGTAAGAAATAGCCAGACATTTCCTCCATTAGTAAACATCAAACTGCATAGTTGGATCAACTGGAATCATGACAAGAAATATATTAGTGTGGTTAAAGAATGATGCTTTATTATACCACTGGAGGATATGAGATGTGTGTGTGCACGCATGTGCATGCGTGTGTGCGTGTGTGTGTGTGTATTTCATCTATCTCCACTAAATTCATCTTCTCACCAGATTTTTAAAATCTAAACACTGTAGCAATGTTAATTCAATTATCTGACAGAATGTCTTTTCCCAATAATTGCTCTGCAAGGATTAAATGCTAGGTCAGCAAACTTCTAGAGTATTCAGTCAATTGACTCTTATGCAAGATTATGCAATTTCTGTTAAGAGGTTCCCAGGGGCTTATAAAACAGGTTAACTTAGTCTCGAATATGGATTAATTTCTTTATGTTTCCCAGCCTCATTTAGCGTCTTTAGTGTGTAACATGATTAGTTCACCTAATATTTTTATTTGATTTAAATATCAAGAAAATTAACTCTCAGAAAATGCTAATTCATTTGATATATTTTAGGAAATATAGCAATAGAGGTTTTGATGTTCACATTTGTCATGGTTTTCTTTTCCTTCCATATATGCTTTAATACATACATACATATTTGTATAATCGCTCCTGACACTTAGGAGAGATTATTTCATGTTTCTTTAGGAGAGATTTTCCTGTCAATGAAGGATATTTGTTCAGGGAAATAAAGAGAATGGTTACAAATCTGGTAGGGACTTTCATTCAGTGTATCCTGTTAAGTAATATATGTGCTTTATTTTGGCTGTGCTTTCTTGGTATATAGTTCCTTAAGAATATGAGAATATAGCAACATCAGCTACCCGAGAAGTAATACTATTAACTTATATGGTCAGAACAGTTGCAGACATGTGGGGGACAGTTAATCAGCTAATGGATGCTTCTGTAGGGAGAAGGTGTCTGGTGATGACTTATGAGTCACACAACCCAAGTGGACAGCATCATGATTCCTGTGCTCCAGAGCTAAAGTCCCTCTCTTTGTGCTGTTGTCTTACTGCCTGTTTGTGGGTACCTTTTCTCTTTCTGTGCCACTTTCCTATAGCCTACCATTACTTTATTAAATACGTTGTTTGTAAAGTGACCAAATTTATTTATAGAATAGAGGATGTTTTTGAATTCATAAAAGACTAATAAGTTTATTATTAAATATATTTTACTCATATTCATACTAAAGTAAGACTGGTTTTTAAAACATTATAATGTATTTTTTCATTACTTATAAAACATTTTATAGTCTTATTTTAATGTAAGAAACCATAATAAGGATGCATAATGACTCCAAATCTCACTACCTAGGTAAACCCAGGAATCACCCTTTCTAGGTGGCATCACCTTAGACTTCCACCAACAGGTGAAGAATATTATAAAACATTTTCAGAAACTATTTCTGAAATGGGGAAAATGCTGCTTCATTGTTGTTTTAATTTGTATCAATTTAATTGATGTTCTTTATTATTATTTATTGACCATGGCCACAAATGCTTATTGTGTTTAATTTGTTTTTAGATATTCTTATTAGATAGCTTTATATTACATGCAACTCTCAGGATATGGGAGAATTGTATATATGTGTAAATATGAAACTTTAATAGCTTATTCTTAATAATGACTGATAAAATCTGAGAAAGCATGAATTGTATCATTCATATATATTATTCATCAACATACTGTTTTAGATTCCCTTAGCAAGCTGGAGAATGAAGCAATAGTCTATCAATCTAATAGGAACTAGATCAGTGGTTCTCAAAGTGGGATTCCCCAGACCACTGGTATCAACATCACCTGGGAACTTATTAGAAATAAAGATTTTGGGACCCCATCCAAACTACAAATCGGAGCCCAGAAATCTGTGTTTTAACAAGGTAATTCTGATGTACCAATTGAAATCTGGCAACAACTGGATTAAACCAACAATGATGAGGTCATATAAAAGGCTACCTGAGTGACTTTTTCTCATCTTACCGACTCCCGAATGTCACTACGCATATTTTCTGATAAAACATCGTCCTTTCCCTCTCCTTCTCTCTCTCTCTTACAGAAGTTCCATTTATTTGTGTCTTTATTTTTTAATCTTTCCCAGATAATAGCTTCACTAATGCATTGCTACATGTGGAGAATCTATTAACTTTTAAGATAAAAAGTTCATTTGCTAAATTTTTCCCATATGTTCAAACTCATAAAGTACTTGTTCTGATTGCTATGATGCAAACAAGAAACATATTACTCAGTTTGGCAAAACTTTAGGAATACTTTTGTGGTCCTGCATTAGCACAGATTTTTCAACATGCTTTATTAAAATCTAAAATCTTCCATACTAGATGTCATTGTATTTAATAGTAGTCACAGTGTATGTCAAGATTTTTAGGTTAAAAATCTTAAAGTAAACTATGTTTATTCCTAAAGGCAGTAAGAGGAATTAGAGCATTATTATTACTACTGTTATTATTAAAATTGTTCATGTTAATATCTTTATGTGCATTATCTCATTAAATCCTTATAATAATTCTATGAGATAGGACCTGCTGCTATTCTTGTTCTGGTGAAATATTCGTAAGTCTGCTGAAATATACACTACAAAAAAGAATTGGAAAAACACTCAAATTTAAAATTTGTATAATTGTAACTGCCTAATTAAATTCTACTCATCACAACAAATTCTATATAGACTTTAGATAAACCTGAAGGCTTTTAGTGAGATAAATTATTAAACAATTTTCATGTTTCATTTTTATAAAATTCCCATGAACCTACTATTGTACTCTTTAAAATGGGGCTTCTTTAACACAATTTTTACTTTAAAATGTTTTAAAATGCTGATTTTCTTTCTATTTAAATAATTATTTGGAAACATTATTTATGTTCTAAAGAACTGTAACTATGATGGTATGAATTTGGGCATTTTTTAGGCTAGGGAATTTTTGGATAATTCATAAAAGTTCTCTCTCTCTCTCTCTCTCTTTTTTTTTTTACTGCATTCCAGACTAACTCATCAATTTTTAAATGTTGAGGGGCTATAAATTCATGATTTCAAAGAATGATACCACACTGAAAGTATAATAAAGAATAAGAAAATGAAGCCCATTCTTCCAGAAATTTGTTTGGTCCCATTAAAGTTGATCAGAATTTTAAAATAATGCAAGAACACATTGCTTATTTATTAAGTGTTACTTTATGAACTACTCTTTTAGGACTAAACTGATAAAGAACTATGTTTACTTTTGCTGTGGAGTTCCAACTATTCAAAAAGCAATGTAAAGAAAATTGAAAGCACTCATTTTCTCATTTGCAAAAAGTAAGTAAATGGATATTTTACCATAATGACATATTTAGCAAAAACAATTTAATGAAAGATGGTACATCCCACCATTTAAAAAATTGAGATAGCTTAACCACAAAAACTAATAAATCTAGGTTTCTATAAACAGTTATTTAATAGGGAGAAAACCTGAGACATATGATATCTTCCTTTATGGACAATTTAATTAATTTATACACTTTAGTAGCATTTTAGTAAAGGAGATAGGATATAATGTTTCTACAGTATAAATAGACATGATCCAGTGATTCTATACTAATGGGACCTTGCCTTCCTTGGAGAACTGATATGCACAATTTTGTTTGTAGGACATATATTCCATTACATTAAGAGGAATAGTCTTTTTCAGAAATGTAATGTGGGATAAGGTATATATGAGGTTAATGGACAGTCAAATTTGTAACTTTTTGCCTACTCAAAATTTACCCCCATCCTGATTTTGGGGCTTTTCCCTGTGAGTTGACTAGTGAGAAGCAGAGGGCTGCCTACCAATATGGCAGACAGAGGGGCCACATTTCCCTCCTTGACTCTATGGCAACCAGCATGAGGGCGTGCATCTAATATTTGTATGGTTGCTTGTTCAGCTGTCAGGCCTGGTGCTAGTGAACAAAGGCAAGGGAACACCTAGGTCCTAGTTCTTGGCTCCTCAGGGCTGCTTTGGATTCTGTGTATTTTCTAACCCAAGTCCTTGAGAGTCCTGTGGATTTGGCATTATCTTTCTAGTATATTTCCTTATTTGCTTATGGTTACCAGCATCAATTTCTTTTGTTTGCAATGAAGATGTCTTATTTTGAAAAATATTTTGCATATATTTCTTAAGGATTTACTATAGTTTTAGTAACATTCAGATGTTGCAGTTTTATTTACTAAGGGAAATCATGGTTTATGCTCCAAAAATTTACAACCTCCAGCAGGAGGTGAATCAGTATGGAAAGTGCTACATACATAGTAGTAAAATAATGAATGTTAATATGCATATTAAGAAACCAAAAAACAATGCAGAATTATGGGGCACCTCAATAAAGTACCAAAGGATTTTTCACATATGGTAGCCTTATTCTTACTGGGAAATTTTGCAAAACAACTCCGTGTGCGCGTGTGTGTGTGCACGCACATGTATGTGAATACTTTAGGTTTTTTAGAAAAACTTATACATAACTTTCTCAAAGCTACCCAACTCAGAAACCTTTTTTTTTTTTTTAAAAAAAATGAACTGCCGTCTCCAGAGAACACATCAAATTTGAAAAGAAACTTTAAGATCAGGATCCAATGACTGATTTCTCCAATAAAAATGAAATCCATCCATCTTTTCTCCTGCCTTTACAAATCTAAAAACAACTTCTCATTTTAAATACGAATAATTCAAGTCTTTTGAAGCTGCTAAAAGATTGGAAAGTTAATTTTTCAAGTGTGTTGATGACCGGTTGCAAATGTTAGTCTACATAATATATGTTCCTGCTGGAAGAAGCATAACTTCCTTTTCAATACAAAAAAACAGATATATTTAAGGCATTTTCTTTGTTTATAAAGTCTGAACTTAATTCAGATCCTGTGTAAAGAGAAATAACAGATTGTTCCTTTAGATTTCATCTAAAAAATATGTTTTATCTACCTACTGTTGAATCTAGGTTCAATAGTGAAACCTGGTTACATGCTTGCAAATATGAAGATTTCTGGCATCAAAACTTTCAAAGGAACAATTATTTCATAGTCTTTTATGGAAGCTGAGTAGAGGGACTAATGTAGGAATTTTTGAATTTGATGTTTAATGTATAACTAAATCTGGAAATATATCATGTCTTCCCCAGAATAATATATCATACCTTATTCTTGAATAGAAATAAGAAAATATCTTTGTCTTCAAAATGTTATCTAGAAATAGACAAAGTGGATACAGAAGTGTAAAGGTATTTTAAAAGGACTTTTTTATAATGCAAAAAATTATGGAATTGGAGGTTGATAAAACTCAAATGCAAAACTATTGGCCACTGCTAATCACCTGGAATTAATATCTGGAGTAAAATTTGTTTGCCTTCCACACCCATATAGAGACTAAGTCACTGTGAAAAAATAATGGCTAATGGCCAACAAACATATGAAAAAATGCTCAACAGCTCTAATTATCAGGGAAATGTGAATCAAAACCACAATGAGGTATCACTTAACTCCAGAGAGAATGGCTTTTATCAAAAAGTCCCCAAAACCACAAATGTTGGCATGGATGTGGAGAGATAGGAACACTTATACACTGCTGGTGGGACTGGAAACTAGTACAACCTGTATGGAAAGCAGTATGGAGATACCTCAAAGAACTAAAAATATACCTACAATTTGATCCAGCAATCCCACTACTGGGTATTTACCCAAAGGAAAAAAAGACATTCTATAAAAAAGACATGTGCACTCAAATGTTTATAGCAGCATAATTCACAATTGCAAAGATGTGGAAACAACCTAAGTGCCCATCAATACATGAGTGAATTAATAAAATGTGGTATATGTAAGCCATGGAGTTCTACTTAGCCATACATAATGGTGAAGTAATACCTTTTGTATTAATCCAAATGGAACTGAGCCCATTCTTCTAAGTGAAGTATCACAAGAATGGAAACACAAACACCAAATGTACTCACCATTAAATTGGAACTAATTAATCAATACTTATGTGCACATATGGAAACAACGTTATTGGAAATCAAGCAGGTGGGAGAGGGGAGAAGGGGATGAGTAAATTCATACCTAATAGGTACAGTGCACACTATCTGGGGGCTAACTTTGACTCAAATGGTACAAAAGCAATTTATGTAACCAGAACATTTGTACTCCCATAATATTCTGAAATAAAATAAATAAATAAATAAATAATTTTTTTAAAAGAATGGGTATTTGAAATAGAAGGTGGGTGGTGTTAGGGTATATCCCTGCATTGATTAGGGCAGCCTTGGTGTGGTACTCCGGTAAACATTAGAACATCCTGATATAGTAGGTACCTGGGCAGCAAAAAAATTTTGTGAGGTCCAAAATAAACAATCTCCCAGTCTTTGTCATAGGCAATGGATGACCATATATCATCTAATAATAGCACATCCTTCATATGGGTAGTACCAGGGATTCTCTGCATTATATCTCACCTTGCCAAGACTGAGTCATTTTCAGAATCCACCTGAATTTCCAGTTGAAAATGTTGCATCCATCACCCTGATTTATCTCCTTTTTCAAACTCCGTCGCAATAATAGGAGTGAATTTTTAAAACACATCAATTCATATGGAAAAAGAAAGGAGTTCTGAGAGTCTACCATTGATTAAAGATATTGACAGCTTTATTGGAAATCAGAAGGCAACTGAGGAATGGTGACTAATTTAGAAAGCAGAGTAACTGAACCTAGAACCTTATGTGGGTGAGTAATCAAATCATTAGTCCCAGAAGAACCCTGAGAATCTCAGCATGTAGGGATTCCTGGTACCCCCTGGTGTGGGGGTCCCCCTGAGCTGAGAAGAGAAAAAGTGGCTGAAATTCTGTTGACAGAGCTCTTGTAGCAGAGGATCCTCCTCTTTCCCCATATACAGATGATCCTGCATGTGATGGGAGGGTTACTCTCTGGAGTGAGCTCAAGGCAGTTCCTGGATTTACCCTCAGTTCCATCTACCTTCCTTTACAAAATGTCTTATCTTTGTGAAGCAGGATTTTCAGTGGTTCATGTGATTTAAAAAAAAAAACAAGATGCTGCATGGAAATCAATGTGGAATAGGAAATGAAGGCCTCAGTGTCTAATCTGATTTTAAAATTTGAGAAGTTGTGCAATGCCCAGCAAGCACACACTTTCCTTTAGTAAATAATTGTAGTTATTTAAAAATGACTTTTTTTCTAGAATGTATGTATAGTATTTACTCAAATGGCTACTAAATTGTTAAGGATATGAATATATATTACATTCTTTGGTCCCAACTACTTATAAAAAGGGATCGTTTGGTATTTCTTTTGCCTAGGGCATAGTAAAAATAATCACATAAACACCAATGGAGCTGTGAATTGAGAAAGTTTGAGACTCTCTGGTCTAAGCCAATTAAGGCGATACCATTTTTTTGTATAATATCCTCACTGCCACAGCCTGCCTTGGAATTAGGAGAAGCCGTAGGATTCAGTGTTGGTCAATGAGATGCAGGAAAAATTGTATCGGGTAGCTTCTTAGAAAGTGATTTTTCTTCCTAATAAGAACAGTCCAGGGGAGATGAAAGGATTTTGCCACGCTGACCAGCCCCTGTTTTGTGCTTTTGAAGGTGGTCCTGTTGCCTGGAGCTGAGTCAGCCATCAGGCAATATGATTTGACAATAGTAAGAATAAAAGGCAAAATACTGAAGACAGCAGCAGAGAACAGCAACCATCTACTTCCCAAATTCTTGTTAGATAAAAATAGAGCATCTGCTTTTTTATCACTGTTATTAGCTTTACTATTACTTGTTTTTGGAATTCCTAATTAAGATAAAGAAAATGTAAGCGCTGACGATTCTTGATTTAATGAAAACCATGAAATAGTAACTTTATATGGGTAGTTTGAAAGACATTGGGAAAAGGTGTGGATGCACAAAGTAAACATCTATCAGAATCAAAAGCAAATAAATAATGTAAATTAAAAAAATACAAAGGTAAATGCCAGGGAAAAGGTTGAGAGAGGCAGCCATGAGATTCAGAACAGGAGAGGTAAGGTAATAAAAAGAACAGCTAACATTCATTTTGCACTTACCATGTTCCAGGCATTGTGCACATTATTTTACACATATCTGTTTATTTGATTTTCACAACAACCCTAAGAAGTAGGGTTATCTCTATTTTACAGATGAAGAAAGTGGTTATCTCCATTTTAGAGATGGAGAAAGTGGAACAGAAATATATCAAATTGGCTTGACCGTGGTCACACAATTAGTGAACAGAGTTGATGGGTGAACTGGGAGACTGCTATTGTTCTTTGTAAACTTTTTAATGAAATTTCATTTTTTAAATAATTAGCTTTATTAATATAAAATTATTTAAAAGATTCCAGCTACTAAAGATTTATTAATTTCTACTTTTTTTTGAAGAAGTTAAGTATCCTTGAATTAACATCCCCAAATTGTTATGTTGCAGTATTATTTTCTTGAAACTTAACAGTGAGAACATTGGATGTGAGGAGAGTAATAATGCTTTAAATTGTTGCTTGTGACGTCAGGCAACACTTTTGGAAGTGGACTTTGTGTGGGCCAGAACTCCTCTTAGTAAACACTGTGCAACAATGTCAGGCGTCTTGAGAGAGAATCATAGATGAGGGTTTTGGCAAATCTTGCATTTACACATGACTTGGGTAATTGTTTCTACTTAATTGAGCACCACCTATCCAAATAGACTGAATTAATTTTAAATTAAAGTTAGATCAGATAAAACTAGGAACAATGTAAAATAAATTAACTTCATTTTAACTTTTACCCCAGAGAAACTAATGTTATTTCCTTAAAGATCATATTTCATCATTTTCTTTAAAAGTAATCAAGAACATATATACTCATAAAAATAAACTTTTATTCATCTCATAGAACCTTGGATTTGAATGAGATTTTAAGGATTGTTTTAGTCTAATGGAGATTAGGTCTACAAACATCTCTATAAACTCCCAGAAAATAAATGAGTACCTGTTAAATATATCCAATAACAAGAAAATCCAACCTCTGAGGTGATCCAAAGGCTATCCAATTATATGTCAGAGACTTGTACTTATATTGGAATTACCTTTGAGGATTAATAATCTTGATTAATAAAGCTTGAAATGACAAATATTTATTGAACTAATACGGAAAGATAATTACATGAAAAGCAACGTGGACTTTTCTCAGGCTCTTTTCCTTCACATAAGAATTTATTCAAATCAAAGTGGCTACTAGGTACAGTTAGTCACACAAAAACTTCTCCCCTGGGGAGATGGGAGAGGGGCACTAAGCGCTCTATTTTTGTTGTTGTTTTGCAGGGAATAAAATAAGTAATTTAATTCTGTCTTTATGGGAATCTAAATTTTGATGCATTTTATCTGTGGTGACAAACTTTGTCTTCTTCCATTTGAAAGTTCTGATCATTAGGTCATCGTCTGTAACTAACAGTACTTTCTAAGTCAGCCACACTTTTTACTCATACTTCCTGGGTGAAGCTCTCCATAATTCATCATAGTTTTTTTAAATTTAAAATATCTTTTAAAATGATGAAGCCATTGTCATAACTTTCATTCTCTTTTTTAAATTTTTAAAAAATTCTTTTAATTTCAATATATTTAGGGGGGATAAGTGCAGTTTTGTTACATCAATATATTTTAGGCTTTCATTCTTGAATATGTTCTGTGCTGTGCCTGAATATATGCACTGTGATTATTTACTTTACATTTTACTAATTCAAGAGAATGCAAAGGAAAGGAGAAAAGGGACTTTTAAAAGTTGTATATGGTACAAGAATCAAATATTACACTTTTCAAAATAGATGCTTATTCATAGGAAAGAGTTGTCCATTTTACATGGACATGGATTTTTAAAAATTATTAACTCTGATGGGATGAAAATTTATTTAGGAGTAGATGGAAAGATAACATTTGGATATAATGATGGTTTTCCATATTCACATTTATTTTTCAAATAGTACAGTTATTCTCATCAAATGTATTCTGACAGCATTTCACTACTGTAAACAATATTTTTTTATGTTTTGTGTGGGGTTTTATTTACCAAGAATCGTGTTTATTTTTCTCCCAGAAATAGCTCTTATTGAGGACAGGGATTGAAAATGGATGATGACAGCAAAGAGTCAATACATGAAAAATAAATTTAGGAAGTTGGATTTTTCCCTGGTTCACCTTTATGTTACCTCATTTGACCATTTATAAATTTATAAAAGATGAAGTAAGCAAAAATCTTTAGATAGTCTGATGTGGAGATTTACCTTTCATGCACATGTATCGACAATTTCAAAAGAAGAAGTCATTCCAAGTTTATTGAAGCAAAGCTATCCTAATGAGAGGTCATTTATGTGCTTTATTATAGGTGTTCTTCTACAGTTTAGAGAGTATTCATCATATATATTAAGAAAGCTTCGCAAATGTTTGACTTACAGACAACACAGTGGATCATAATCAGTATTTAAGGACATTGGATTTTAATAATATGAACAACATTTAAAATTTCAAAATCTCTTTCTTTGATATTAGGGTGTGAAATATCTCTATTACAAACTGATATTAAAAGTTTGAATATATTACATTTATACAGATGAAATAGTGAAAAGTGAATGTACTCATCCAAGGTGACATTATCACAAATTGCTATTCTAACCCCTAGAGTCAAGGTGAATGACTGGTTAATGCTGCAAGTCAGTGTCTAAAACCATCCATACATATCCCTCAAGTTTAATTCAGGACTCAAAGAGTCTTAAATTTATCACAGATGAGAGGATGAAAGGAAGGGGAGAAGGAGGAGGAAAGGAGAGAGAAAATAAGAAAAGAAAAAAAAGGAAAACAGAAGGGAGAGAGGAAGGGGTAGGGAGGGAAGGAAGGAAGGAAGAAAAGAAATAAATCTTATAGGCCCAATATATATCAGGAAATTTAGTTTTTACTGTATGTATAATGGAGGCATAGTCAAAAATATAAAATAATACAACAATCTTTTATTTTCTAAAAAGAAATAAACCTAAACAATCTTATTGTGTTTTATTTTTATATAACATATTAACAATGATGAAACTATTACATTGTGACTGTGGTTGTTGAATATGTCCTTTGTTTCCCTGAGCTTTAAAATAAATGCCACACAATTATCTACTTTGCATTTTGCTAACCCAATGGACTACAGTCATTGTGCAAAACCAGATACACAAAATTATAATAAAAAATCAAAGTATTGGTAAACCAAAATAACATTAGAGTTCATTCTGTATTACCTTCTTCCTCTCTGTATGCCTCTCTTTAATTTACTGTCTTCATAACAAAGTAAACGAATGGGAAGTAATATTTAGTACATGCCTGTAAAATGTTGTGTGTTGTCAGAAATTTTCCCTCATTTCCATCTCTATACCAACCATGTGCAATAGGCATTTTATACATGGAGAAATAATGGCTTGCATAAGGAGCTCAACAATGAGGATGGATATAGGATCAATATACAAAAGTAGTTTTTCTACATACCATGAACAATTAGAAGACACACAGACGTACATATGCGTATGTATGTTTTAAATATATCATTTACAACTAAAATCATAATGGTTTTAGAAATAAATCTAACAAATGTTTGCAAGCCTTGTACATGAAAATTTTAAAAACTTTGCTAAGATACATTAAACAAAATTTTAATGAATGGAGATGTACCCCATGCTCTTGATGGAAACACTTATTTTCTAAGGATGGCTGTTCTCCTTAAATTGGATTATAGACCTGAGACTTCATCAATCAAAATCTGGCAGAGTTTTTCATGAAATTTCAAAAACTTATTCTAAAATTTATATGGAAGTTTAATGGTCCTAAAAGACAATGTCTGAACAAGAGGATGGATAATGTTGGGAAACTTGTCCTATTTGGAGATCAAGATTTTAAAAACCGTGATATTTAATATAGTGTGCTGCTAGTGTAGGTGTATATAAATTGACCAACAGAATAACATAGAAAGTCCAGAGATGGGTCCAATAAAATTATAGATAAAAATATGAACTGGCATTTCTCCAAGAAGGAAACATGTATTAATACAAAAAGTAAACATTTGAAGAAAAGCTTAAACCTACTAGTGAACGGAAACATGCAGAATGACCTACTACCTTGTGCTCATTCAACTGATGAAAAGTAAGAAGAGAGAAAATACAGTTTTTGAGAGGCTGTGGAAAAACAGAATTTAGTATTCAATAATGGCAGCAATTTAAATTGGCATGAGCACATTAAAAATAGTTTTATTAATAAATTCAAACATTTATATACCCAGCAATTCCATCTCTAGTTATATATCTAGTAGAAACATTACATCTTACACCAAGAAACATAAATATTTTATGAATAGGATCTCAAAAGACCAGGCAACAAAAGCAAAAATAAATGGGATTATATCAAACTAGAAAGCTTCTGCACAGCAAAGGAAACCATTGACAGAGTGAAAAAACAATCTACAGAATGAGAGAAAATATTTGCAAACTATTCATCTGACAGGGGATTAATATCCAAAATAAACAAGGAACTCAAACATCTCAACAGCAAGCAAACAATACAATTAAAAAATGGGCAAATGATCTGAACAGATATTTCTCAAAGGAAAACATACAAATGACCAAAAAATATGTGAAGAAATGCGCAGCATCACTAATCATCAGGGAAATACAAATCAAAACCACAATGAGGTATCATCTCATTCTAGTTAGGATGATAATTATCAAGAAGACAAAAAATATCAAATGCAGGTGAGAATGCAAAGAAAAGGGAACTCTTGTGCACTGTTGGTAACGTAAACTTGTACAGGTACCATGGAGAACAGTATGGAAGCTCCTCAAAAACCACAAACAGAACTCCATGTGATTCAGCAATCCCACTATTGGGCATTTATCCAGAGGAAAGGAAATGAGTTACATCAAAGAGACATCGGCATCCACATGTTTATTGCAGCATTATTCACAGTAGCCAAGATAGAGAATCAGTCTAGTTGTCTGCTATAGTTTGGATGTTTGTCCCCTCAAACCTCATGCTGAAATTTGACTCCCGATGTTGGAGGTATGGGAGGTGTTTGGGTCATGAGGGTGAATCGCTCATAAATGGCTTGGTGTTGTCCTCACCACTAGAGTGAGTTCTCATTCTATTAGTTCCCACAATAGCTGGTTGTTGAAAAGAGCCTGTCATCTCCCCCATTCCTGCTTCCTCTCTTACCATGTGCTCTCCCCTTGGCCTTTTACCATGAGTGGAAGCAGCTTGAGGCCCTCATTGGAAGCAGATGCTGGCACCTAGCTTCTTGTACAGCCTGAAGAATTGTGAGCCAAATAAACTTCTTTTCTTTATAAACTTCCCAGCTCTGGTGTTCCTATATAGCAGCACAAACAGACTAAGACAGTGTCTTACAATAGATGAATGGACAAAGGAAATGTGGCATACACACACACACACACACACACACACACAATGGAATACTATCCAACCATAAAAATTAGTTAAATCTTGTCATTCATGGCAACATGGATGAAACTGGAGGACATTATGTTAAATGAAATAAGCCAGAAACAGAAAGTTAAACACTGCATGTTCTCACTCATATGTGGAAGCTAAAAATTGTTGATCACAGCGAAGTCACAAGTAGAACAGAAGATACTAGATGCTGGGAAGGGCAGGGGGAAGGGGAGGTTAGGGAGAAATTTATTAAAGGATACAAATACAGCTAGATAGGAGGAATAAGTTCTAGTGTTCTATACCACTGTAAGATGACTATAGTTAACAATAATATATTATATAGTTTCAAATAGCTAGAAGGAGGATATTGAATGGTCCCAAAACAAAGAAATGATAAATGTTTGAGATGATGTACATGCTAATTACATTGATCTGATCTCTATATATTGTATGTATGGAAACATCACTATGTACCTCATAAATGTGTACAATTATTATGTCAACTAAAAATAAAATAAGTGAAAAAGAAGGCAATTCATAACAGCAATGTTTGTAATTGTAAAAAGTCCAGATGACCTAATTTATTTTAAATAAATTGTAGTACATTTACACAATATATGGCAATGAAAATGAATGAACTACATTACCAAGGGCAACAGGACAAATAGATTATTCTTAGTTAACATCCTGCTGTGTAAAAAAAAAAGCTAGATTACATTCAGTAGGGCTTGTTTTATAACTTCAGAAACGAGCAAAAAAAGAAAAAAAAGGAATATGGGTATTCCTTATACTCACAATTTGACATTCATTACTTTTTTCAAAATTAAGAAACAGACTAAAAATAAAATTAAAGACAGTTATGCATAAATTCTTGTTGATGGGGAATTATGAACCAAAGATTGTGACTAATCCCATTTTATGTATCTGATAAAAAAAGAAACTAAAGATCAGAAGTGAATTTGTGTGTCAATTTATATGTCACACAAACACAAAGGTGCAGAGACCTAAGTTAGTCAGTGAGATTTAAATCCAGTATCTGTTCACCATAACAATGTGCCACAAAGAACTACAAAACAGAAAAGAGTAGTTCTTTAAGATCACTTTGCACACAGGATCTAAAGAAGGTGTTCATTCCTGACAACTGTTTAGTAACACGGTTCTCTAAGTCCCAGAAGTCTAATTTCTATAATAATAATAATATGTCTCCTTTAACATTTTTATAGCTTCCATTTGAAAATAATAAGAAAACAGATATACCAAAATGCAGAGAAGTACCAACATTTTTACATATTTAGAATAAACTGAGAGCAAATTTTGTATGCATTCTCCCATGCACTTCGACTCAAACTTCTTTTGAAGCTTTTTCATATCATTTTTACCTTTATCAGACCTGAAAGGAGCATTTGAGATCATCTATTCAAATCTTCTTATTTCACAGATAGGGTTCCCAAGGTTACAGCGTTCACAGCCAAGCCTGGACGCAAGGTCACTTCTCTTGGTATCTAAATCCCATGGCGGATTCCAGCCCTGATCCAATGACCTGAGGGGTTTCTGTCATTCTGGACAGAATAATGCTTTTAGAAGCAATTTGAGAAAGAGAAAGTGAATGCCAAATATTCTAGTGTTTTCCTCACAGGGGAGATTGCTCTACCACAAATTTATTATGCTTCTACAAAGTGCAATCTCGGTAGAATTTAGCAGCTGCTCCACAGAGCCAATGCTCCTGAAGCTTCAAGTAAACTTTCTTAAAAGTTAGGGAAGGCAGGGAAGTAAATGAGTGGCCATTTAAAGTATACAGGGATAAAACTGGAAATATGCTTAGCTCTTGTCTGTTTTTAAACAGGGAAAGGTTTAAAAATGCTTTGTTGATACTTGAAATGAGATGCCACTTTTCAGGAAAACCCAAATTAAATCGAACTTCAATTTCTTGACAAATATTTCTTATTCCTGTTAATAAATAGTAAGCCCTTTGAAGGCTATCCAATCCAAGAAACATCAGTTTTTCAAATTTACATTTTGGACTTGCCTATAAACAAAACAAGATGATTTCCTTTCCCTGGAAATCCCTTCTCCTGCCCAGACAGTGACTTATCAGCTCCTGCCTAACATTTCAATTGCAGTTTATCTTTTACCTCCTCTGATCTCCCAATTGATGACACATCCTTCTCAGAATTATTCCGAGTCTACCTCATTTTTGCCTTATCACTGTACTCATTACAATAGCGCTTGCTTGCGAGTTGCTTACATACACGCCTGCTGTTGTCTTGTGACCCCCGGGAAGGCAGGTACTCTGTCTTATTCACTGTGCTGATCATTTGCCAATCTAGTCTGAGCCCTTTTTTGCCGCTCAGTGTTCCATCCTGTGTTGTTAGGAGTCTGGGAACCTGTAAACTCCGTTTCCCAGAATCCTGTAACCTGTAGTTCCTGTTAGGTCCAGCTAGTGGGAGGTAGAAAGGGAAGAAGCTGCTCCTTTCTTGAACTTCCTGGTGGGAGGAGCACAGGGGATTGCAGCAGTGCTGGAGGCTGCAGTTACTGTGGACTACTGGGTTGGGGGGTGGGTCATTGTTCTGGGCGTCTGCTCAGGCAGCTCAGATCAACCTGTGGATCCCAAGAGCACAGTGCTGTGGGCTCTGGGTAACATTATTGATTCCTTTGCTTCTCTAATCCAAGGATGGCAATGTTTTCCTGCAGCTATTAATCTTTAAATAATCTTACCTTCCATTCTCATGGCCCTTTCAATACCCATCTACAAAAATTCTGTATTTAAACTCCCTGTGTTTGAAATTCATAGAATGATTCTGTTTATTCATATTTGAACCTGGTGCAATAGTGCAATGTTGAATACAAAATAAGGAATTAAAAATAATTTGGATGAGAAAGGTCCTTACTAACTAAATATGACTTGAGGTCTGCAATTATAAGACTTCGTAGAGAAAAAAAATCCTCAGTAGCAAAACAGCTATTAAAAAATTGATAATTTTTAAAATCAGGCCCCTTTCAACTGTGATTCTTGCTTAACACTGGCATAGACCCCCTCACTCCTGTGTTAGGTCATTTCTGAGTTCGTTCATTGCTGTGTATAAGATGTTGTTAACATTATACATACATGGAAAATTATATGCAGATTTATTTCAAACCCCAAAAGATAATGATTTGCATATCAAAAGATTAAGAAAGGCCCTTGGAAAAATTGATAAAGACCAAACATACTTCTATAAAATTTACCTCTTGTATTTATGTTGTTAAAGTCAGGCAGATGCAAATAATGTCTTTTCATGCTGTCATACAAATTTGTCAGAAAAGTAATGAAAAGAAGACTCAGCATGATATAGATTGTTTAATGACTACAAATTCTTCCCATCCCAGTATATACCTCGCTTTGTGATGTGACATTGCTACTCTTCTCATACTGATGTAGAATCTATTTCTCCATCCTCTTAAATCTGGGCGGGACTTGTAACTTGTTGTGATGAATAGAATGCAGTGGGAGTGACATGGTGTGACCATCAGAGATTAGGCTTCAAAAGTATACCCTCATCCTCCTTGACTACTCCCCAGAGACTTCCAGTAAAGAAGACAGTCTAGTGACATGAAGGAGAACTGAGGTGCTACATCTAGTGCCCAACCATCAAATGTAGAAGAGAGGCCATCTTGGATTTTCTAGCCCAGATAATCATCCAAAATATGAGAAATAATAAATCATTGTTGTCTTCAGCCACAAAGTTTTAGGTGATTTTTATACAGCAAAGTTTGATTGAAAATACAATACTTGCTTCAGTTTTACATTATTTTAATAACTAACAAAGAGTTTAGTGGCTACAAATTTTCCCCATTGCAGTCTATGAGGGCTGTCCAGAAAGTATCCAGCTATGTAACTGTTCTCATTATATTAATAATGGCTGGATACTTTCCAGACAGCCCTTGTATGTCTCTCTTTGCAATGTGACATTGCAAATTCAGTTCTCATGCTCAAGTTGAATCTATTTCTCCATCCAGCAAGTTATGAGTACAGCCCAAATTTAAGAGGATGGGGAAATAGATTCCACTTTGGTATGAAAACCAAATAAATTTTGACAATGTATAATGTCATGAGATATTTTCAAGAGAATCCATGAGTTTCTTAAAATTTCCCTTTATGTGTTTAATGAAATTAAGAGAGTCATTGATTAAAAGTACAATTTATTTAAGAATGTGAAGCTTTATAATTTATATATACATCCTTTTGAGGGACATCCCATGACATGAATTTTCTTGAAAATGAGACAATTGCAGAGACAGTACCTGTAAAACTACATACCCAAGATCTGAAGTACTTGAAATATTGCTAAATATATGACTATATGTAACCATACAGATACACATATATCTACACTTACATAGATACAGAACATAACACATAAACATTGTTTATGAACAATGTTTCATAACTTGTAAGAAACAAAGAGTTAAGAAAAAGCACAACCACATAAAATAGGATAGGTAATAAACCTAATCTGACAGTGGATCTGCATTCAATGGTATTTAAATGGAGATTTTCCATTCAGAAAATTTCTACTGTCTTAATTTTTTTTTTTTTTGAGACAGAGTCTCACTGTATTGCCTGGGCTAGAGTGCCGTGGTATCATCATAACTCACAGCAACCTCAATCTCCTGAGCTCAAGCAATCCTTCTGCCTCAGCCTCCCGAGTAGCTGGGACTACAGGCATGCGCCACCATGCCCAGCTAATTTTTTCTATATATTTTTAGTTGTGCAATTAATTTCTTTCTATTTTTAGTAGAGACAGGGTCTCGCTCTTGCTCAGGCTGGTCTGAAACTCCTGAGCTAAAACAATCCACCCACCTGAGCCTCCCAGAGTGCTAGGATTACACGCGTGAGCCACTGCACCCGGCCTGGATTATATTATTGAGACAAATATCAATATCAGAATACTTGTGTCAGCTGCACATCTTCTCTTGATCTACATTTGTAATCTAATTGGTATTCAAAAGGTATGGATTTACCTGCTGTATATATAAGACATTTTTTCTGTTGATCAGACATCTTTTACATATATTAGATTCGTTTTGTCTCCCAAATCTATGCCCTAAACAAACCAAGTTATTACACTCAATCTTTAAATATTTTGAAGCTTGCCATCTTCTCTTTACAGTTATCATTACATATTACCCTTCATTTCCATAGCATAACACAGCATTTTTCAAGGTTACATAGTTTTTCATTTTAATATGATTGCCTTCAGGAGACATACAGAGAAGTATTTTTATTTAATCTGAGTCAATTAGTTAATATTACGGAATTTTTAAATTGTGGGGAATTTCATTGATCATCTTGGTCTGAAACTATGCTGTGATGTGTTCAGGTCACGTGGTAGAGCAGGAGGGTGTGAACACCATGCGCCACACACATGTACACCCCACTATGGTATTGTCATTCCACTCATTTTAGGTACTGCTAAGTTGATACCCCTAGTTATTCACAATACTGGTATTAGAACTCAATTTATTAGTCCAGTGTTCTTTCCACTACGTGACGCGACCTCCTTTAGACCAAATGATTTTCTATGCATTTCACATAAATGCTGATAGCCATTCTTGGGAGGTAGAATAAAATAAATCTTCTGACTTGATTTCTAGTACTGAAGACTATAGCACTTTAGCTATGAGATCAAGTTTTGCTTTGTTGTTTGCTTTTATGTTTTTCTTTGTATTTTTTTTTTTTTTTTTGAGACAGAGTCTCACTCTGTTGCCCTGGCTAGAGTGAGTGCCGTGGCATTAGCCTAGCTCACAGCAACCTCAAACTTCTGGGCTCAAGCGATCCTACTGCCTCAGCCTCCCAAGTAGCTGGGACTGCAGGCATGTACCACCGTGCCCGGCTAATTTTTTCTATATATTTTTTAGTTGTCCAGATAATTTCTTTCTATTTTTTTAGTAGAGAGGGGGTCTCACTCTTGCTCAGGCTGGTCTCGAACTCCTGAGCTCAAGCAATCCGCCCACCTCAGCCTCCCAGAGTGCTAGGATTACAGGCTTGAGCCACCACACCCAGCCTTGTTTTTTTGTTACTCTGACATATTATACCAGGTAGCCTGATAAAATGTTGCAGTGGACTATTAAGAACATAGCTATGGTCCTGGCATGACAGCACTTTGCAGTGCTACATTGTAGTCTTACAAGGCACAGGTAGAGGAAAATGTGGAATGGACAGTAGAAATAGGAAGTCGTATGCCAGGCATGGTAGATCAATTCCACAGGAAGATATTAACAGTCCCATGTATAAATGCACCTCACACTAGAGCTCCCAGATTCATAAAATAAATACTACTAGACCTACAAGATGAAATAAATAGCAACTTAATAGTAGTGGGGGACTTCAACACTCCACTGACAAAACTGGACATATCATTGAGGCAGAAAACTAATAAAGAAACACTGGACTTAAATGGGACCCAAGAATGAATGGACCTCACAGATATTTATGGAACATTCTACCCCAAAACTGCAGAATATCCAGACATTATCTTCCATGAAAATAAAATAAAACAAACTGCAGAATATACAGTTAACAGCACATGGAACATTTTCCAAGATAGACCATATGTTAGGCCACAAAACAAGTATTAGCAAATTTTTAAAAACTGAAATCATACCATGCATTTTCTTAGACCACAGTGGAATAAAACTGGAAATCAATTCCTAGAGGAACTCTCAAAACTATACAAATATGTGGCAATCAAACAATCTGCTGCTTAACCATCTTTGGGTCAGTGAAGTAATCAAGATAGAAAGCAAAAATTTTTTAATTGAATGACCGTGGTGACACAAGCTACCAAAATCTCTGGGATACAGAAAAAGCAGTGCTAAGAGGGAAGTTCATAGTACTAAATGCCAACATGAAAAAGACAGAAAGATGGCAAATTAACAACCTAATGTTACACTTAAGGAACTAGAAAAACAAGAACAAACCAAACCCAAATCTAGCAGAAAAAAAGAAATAACAAAGATCAAAGCAAAACTAAATGAAACTGAAACCAAAAAAAATGCAAAGGATCAGTGAAACACAAAGTTAGTTCTTTGAGAACATAAACAAAATCGACAGACCACTAGCTAGATTAACCAAGAAAAAATAAAGAGAGGATTCAAATAAGATAAATCAGAAATGGAAAAGGAGATGTTACAACCAATACTACAGAAATACAAAAGATCATCTGAGAGTACTACAAATACCCCTGCGTACACAAACTAGAAAATCTAGAGGAAATGGATAAATTTTTGGAAACAAATCACAAGCTTGAATCAGGAAGAAATAGAAATTCTGAACAGCCCAATAATGAGTAGCGAGATTGAATCAGTTATGAAAAATATCCCAAGAACAACAACAAAGAAAGCCTAACAACAACAACAACAACAAGAACAACAAAATCCCAGGACCAGATAAATTCACAGCTGAATTCTATCAGACCTCCAAAGAAGAACTGGTACACATCCTGCTGAAACTGTTCCTTACCATTTAGAAGGACGAAATCCTTCCTAACTCATTCTATGAAGCCAGTATCACCCTGATAACCAAACCCAGAAAAAGACACATAAAAAAAAGAAAACTACAGACCAGTATCCCTTATGAACATATATGCAGAAATCATCAACAAAATATAATCAAACAGAATCCAACAGCACATCAAAAAAATAATTCACCACAATCAAGTGGGTTTCATCCCAGGGATGCAAGGATGGTTTAATATACATGAATCAATAAATGTGGTTTACCACTTAAACAGAATTGAAAACAAAAACCATATGATCATCTAAAAAGATACATAAAAAGCATTCCATAAAATGTGGCACCACTTCATGATAAAAATGCTTAACAAACTAGACATAGAAGGAAAATACCTCAAAATTATAAAAGCCATATATGACAAACCCACAGTCAGCATCATCCTGAATGGGATAAAGTGGAAAGCATTCTCCCTTAGAACTGAACAGGACAAGAATGCCCACTTTCACCAATTCTATTCAGCATAGTACTGGAAGTCCTAGCCAGAGCAGTCAAGCAAGAAAAAGAGAAAAGGGCATCCAAATTTAAAAAGAGGAAGTCATACTGTTCCTGTTTGCTGATGATATGTCTTATACCTGAAAAACCCTAAAGAATCCTCCAAGAGGTTCCTAGAATTGATAAATTCAATAAAGTCTCATGTTACAAAATTAATATACACAAATCAGCATTTGTATACTCAAATAACAGGCAAGCTGAGAATCAAATCAAGAAAACAATACCATTTACAATAGCTGCAAAGAAAATAAAATACTGAGGAATGTACTTAACCAAGAAGGTGAAAGATCTCTATAAGGAGAACTAAAAAACACTGATGAAAGAAATCATTGATGATATTGAATTGAAAAAAATCTCATGCTCATGGATTGGAAGAAATAATATTGTTAAAATGTTCATACTGCCCAATGTGATTTACAGGTTCAGTGCAATTTCTATCAAAATACTAATGTCATTTTTCACAGAATCAGAAAAAACAATCCTGTTTCATATGGAATCAAAATAGAGCCCAAATAGCCAAAGCAATTAATTGTAAGCACAAAAAAACAAATTTGGAGGCATCACATTACCAAACTTCAAATTATACTACAAGGCTATAGTAATTAAAACAACATGGTACTGATATAAAAGTAGACACATAGACCAATGAAACAGAATAGAGGACCCAGTAATAAAATCTTATAGCTACATTCAACTTATCTTTGACAAAGGAAATAACAACATACACTGGGGAAAGGATGTCCTATTCAATAAATGGCTCTGGGAAAATTGGACAGCTACCTGAAGAAGAATGAAATACTATCCATATCTCTTACCATATACAAAAATTAATTCAAGATACATTAAAGACTTAAATGTAAGGCATGAAACCATAAAAATTCTAGAAGAAAATATAGGAAAAACTCTTCTAGACATAGGCCTAGGCAAAGAGTTTATGACTAAGACCCCAAAAGCAAACACGACAAAATCAAAAATAAATAAATGGAACTTAATTAAGCTAAAAAGTGCTACAACAAAAGAAATAACCAACATGGAAAATAGCTTACTGAATGGGAGAAAATATTTGCAAATTATACATCCCACAAAAGACTAATATCCAGAATCTACAAGGAACTCAAACAAATCAGCAAGAAAAAAACAACCCCATTAAAAAGTGAGCAAAAAACATGAACAGACATTTTTCAAAAAAGATATATAAATGGCCAAGAAACGTATGAAAAAATATTCAACATCACTAATTATCAGAGAAATGCAAATTAAAACCACAGTGAGATATCACCTTACCCCTGTCAGAAAGGCAATTATTAAAAATTCAAAAACAGTAGATGTTGACACAAATGCTGTGAAAAGGGAATGCTTATATGCTGTTGGTGAAAATGTAAACTAGTACAACCTCAATGGAAAACAGTATGGAGACTCCTCAGAGAATGAAAAGTAGACTTTCCATTCGATTTAACAGTCCCGCTATGAGTATCTACCCAAAGGTGGTAAATAAGTCATTACATAAAAAAGACACATGCACTTGTATGTTTATCACAGCACAGTTCACAATTGGAAAGATAAGGAATCAACCTGAGTGCCCATCAGCTGATGAGTGGATAAAGAAAATGTAGTATATGTATACCATGGAATACTACTCAGCCATAAAAGAGGATGAAATAATGTCTTTCACAGAACTTGGATGGAACTGGAAGCCATAATCCTAAATGAAGTATCTCAAGAATGGAAAAACAAATACCACATATACTCACTTATAAATGGGAGCTAAGTGATGGGTATACATGGTCATATAGTGTAGTATAATAGACTGTGGAGAGTTAGAAAGGCAGAGGGAGGGCGGAGGGAGGGTGAAGAACCAAAAATTACCTCTCGGGTACAATGTATTCCCTTTAGTAACAGTTACACTAAAAGCCCTTTTCAAATCTACAATTTTCATTTTGTAATTCCTTAAGGAATACTGGAGTAAACTCCAAACCCCTAAACTTCACTTAATAATCATAAGTCCATTCATATTATAATGATATTAATAATTATCTTTAATTTTTGAAGGCCAATGCAATAGGCCGAAGTGCTAAAACTGTTCGAGAATTTCTGGAAAAGAATTACACAGAAGATGCGATAGCAGATGACAATGAAGCTATCAAATTAGCAATAAGAGCTTTGCTAGAAGTAAGTGATCTAATAAAGCATATTCAGAAAAGCATGATTTTTTCTCATTCATTTTTATTTATTAAACACAAAATTTGCTGAAGTAATTCTAGTATTGTACTTGTTCTACATTAGGTTGTCCAGTCTGGTGGAAAAAACATTGAACTTGCTATAATAAGAAGAAATCAACCTTTGAAGGTAAGTCATTATCCAAAGAGGAAAAAATGTCTGTAGTATGAAGTGTTTTGACAAAAGTTAAAATGTTAATATCTGTGAATCTTCATTATAAGCATGAAACATCCATTAACATCAAGTGACACCATGATTATTTCTATTTTATTTCTGTAAGCTAATACCCATTTATATGTGCTTATGGTTAGCAGTTAATAAATCCTGTCCCTTTGTAAAGACCTACAGGTGCTGAGATTTCTGCATAGGCTTACCCATTTTGTATACATTTCTCAGTAGGAGTCCATACTGAGTCAGCCATAGATGGTGCTCAGTATAGCATATTCCCTGTGGAATTTCATTCCTGGCATTATACAGAGAGCACTTACTCTTCCTGTCTTTGTAGATCTTCTAAAATCAAGTTATGCTTTCAGCTAGTGTCACTCAGCTGCCATTTTTTAAATAATGCTGGCCCTCTAGGCTTCTGACATTATGTTATCCTTCATTATGTCAAAGGACCTCTCCATTTCTGTTTATCTACTGGTTTTTATCTGTTTTCTTTACTTTTCTCTTGAAAGTACCTTGAGCTTCTCTAAGGCTTAAACTTTAATTCCTAGCATGATAGCCTTTCCATATTTCTTTCTGGCAAGTCTAATTATTATTTGCATACCTTTTGTCAGCCATTATGGGTTACAACTGCTGGACCAAAAAATAAATTACTCGAAATATTGTGTTAGAGGACACATTGCTCATTCAAAGAGCATTTGAAATGTGCTTCACTATTGTTCATCAGGTACAACCGTAAAGTATAGTTTGCCAACTAGCTTTCTTTAGCTGAGATTGTGCAAAATCATAGCATGAGAAACTATATTAAAAATATATTTAAAAGATTGTTTTACATTTACTTTTTCTTTGGTTTTAAGGAAAATATTTCAAGGAGAAATAGTGCCACGATTAATGCTTTGTGGAGAAGTGGGGTTTTTTTTGTTGTTGTTTTTGGTCATTATTGTTGTTTTGACACCACTTTCTTACCTTTTATTATTTAACCAATAGATACGATATGAGGATAAGATGGCAGCAAAGTTTGAATAATAAATAAGAGAAATGGGGACAAGGCAATGGAGTCTGCCCCTGCCAGCCCCACATAAATAACAGAGTGCTAAGCACAGAGTGTGGAGATGGTACTAGGCCAGCTGCCAAGGGCCCAGGGACAGAGGCAGCAACACCACAGGGGCACAGAAACCACTGAGGCCAGAAGTGATTCTTTAGACCCATCACATACATACGTACACACATGTGTAGACATACCTACATACTAACACAGTGCTATACATATATTTTTACTTACGAGCGGTAGAATGATAGATGTACTGGCAGCAGTGTTGCACCTTTGTTCCACTTAGCCTTTCAGGATAGTCTGGGTAGTGAATAGGGCACATGCTTTGGAAATAGTAGACCTGTGTTTAAGTTTAGATTTGCATAGACCTGGATTTAAGTTCCCCAGATATATTGGTTTAACAGCATGACCTCGAGCAAGTTGTTCTTATCTTCAATTTTCAGTTTTCTCGTGTATAAAATGAAGCTAACAATAAGTACATGAAACGGCTGTTGTAATAAGTAAATGAAATAGCCATGAGATATTACAATGTAATAAAGTGCAGAATAAATATAATGTTCTTGAATCATCCCAAAACCACCCCCCTCACCAGTCCACGGAAAAATTGTCTTCCATGAAACCAGTCCCTCTTACCAAAAATGTTGGGGTCTGCTGTCTAAGTCCATTTATGTTGCTATAAAGGAATACCTGAGGCTGAGTAATTTATAAAGAATAGAGTTTGATTTGGCTCACAGTTCTCCAGGCTGTCTGAGAAGCAGGGCACCAGCATCTGCTTCTGGGGAGGACTTCAGGCTACTTCCACTCATGGCAGAAGGCAAAGGGGAGCTGGGGTGTGCAGAGATAACATGGTGAGAGAGCAGACGCAAGAGAAAGAGGAGGGGGTGCCAGGCTGTAATTTGTGAAAACTTACACATACAAGCACTTACAGACCATACGTGATACCATTTGCAGTTGAGAGAAATATAAACAAGTGTAAAGATGCAGTATTAAACCATAACTACATAAAATTAACTATAATAATACAATACATAATATTAAATAATTTCATAGACACCTTCTGTTGCTGTTGCAGTGAGCTCGAGTATTATGATTATGCACTTAAAACACCATGTGATGCTGATCATCTCTGTGTGAACGGTTCATCTCTCCAGTAAACTGGGTATCACAGTAAAAAGCGATCTCTTACAGTTCTCAGGTCTTTTTCATCATGTTTAATGCAATACCATAAACCTTGAATAATGCCACGGGACCAATGTGAGGTTCCACTAGTGACGCTGAAAGTGCTCCCAAGAAGCAGAGAAAAGTCATGACATTACAAGAAAAAGTTGAACTGCTTGATATGTACTATAGGATGAGGTCTGCAGCTGCAGTTGCCCATCATGTCAGAGAGATAATTCATCTTGTAAACAAATGACATAAAACTTACAGTATTGATAAATACAGTACAGTACTATAAATGTATTTCTTTATGATTTTCTTAATAACATTTTCTTTTCTCTAGCTTACTTTATTGTAAGAATACAGTATATAATACATATAACATACAAAATATGTGTTCATCAGCTGTTTTTATTATCAGTAAGGCCTCTGGTCAGAAGTGAGTTATTAGTAGTTAAGTTTTTGGAGAGTCAGAAGTTATCCTCAGATTTTTGACTACATAGGAGTCAGTGTCCCTAACGCCCATGTTATGCAAGGGTCAGTTTCCCCTGCTATATATGTAGAGCTTTCAGTTGACTTTTCATGCCTCACTCTTAAATACAACTATGAAAGTTTCACCAAGGATCTCCATATATTATGAAAAGTAACTAAAAAAGAGAGGAAAAGGACTTAACAATAGACTGGGCATGGTGGTTCAGGCCTATAATCCTAACATTTTGGGAGGCTGAGGCGGAAAGATCACTTGAGGCCAAGAGTTGAAGACCAGCCTAAGCAACATAGTGAGACCCTATATCTACAAAAAATAAAAAATTATTCAAGTGTGGTGACACACACCTGTAGTCCCAACTACTTGGGAGGCTGAGGCAGGAGGATCACTTGAGCCCAGGAGTTTGAGGATGCAGTGAGCTATAGTGATGCCACTGCAGTCTATGCAGGCAACAGAGCAAGACCCTGTCTCAAAAAAAAAAAAAAAAGGGACTTAACAGTTACAGCAGTTATATACATTATAGCATGACAGGACCCAGAGGAAATCTAAAACAGTGGTAAAACTTGTGATTAATAACCTCAGAGAAATGAGAGAATATAAAAAATGAGACATTCAGAGAATCCAAAGTGCTTTTGGAAATCCAGAATATAATGTCCAGAATTAAAAAGAAAATAAGGAAATCACCCAGAAAAAAAAAAAAACAAACAACCATGAAGTCTAGAGATGAACAATCAAAAAAGATCAGTTGGAAGATCAGCATATAAGGTCCAGCCTGTAATGAAGAAAGAAAAAAAGATATGAGAAGAAAACTTACCAAGGAAATAATAGAGAAAAATTTCCTAGAATTATAGGACTTGGGTCACCAAGTACTCAGCATGGTACATAAGTGTTTCATCAAGAAGTTTCAGAACAGCAGAGATGGAGTGGCGTGGGGATCAGGAAGACATGCTAGGAAGTCAGTGGATAATATCTGAAATGAAATAGCATTAAAAGCTTAATACTTAGAAATATGAAGGTGATACCAAAGGGAACAGTTAGAATAATTGAATGTGGTTGCCTGTGAATAGTAAATTAAGGGTTGGAGGTGATGTGGGTTGAGTAGAGCAAGGGACTACTATTATTTCATTATAAGTTTTTAGTGCCATTTGATTTTTTTTTTTTTTTTTTGAGACAGAGTCTCACTTTGTTGCCCTGGCTAGAGTGAGTGCCATGGCATCAGCCTAGCTCACAGCAACCTCAGACTCCTGGGCTCATGCAATCCTCCTGCCTCAGCCTCCCAAGTAGCTGGGACTACAGGCATGCGCCACCATGCCCGGCTAATTTTTTCCATATATTTTTAGCTGTCCAATTAATTTCTTTCTAATTTTAGTAGAGACGGGGTCTCGCTCTTGCTCAGGCTGGTCTCGA
>CAUYSK010048707.1:0-15789 GCA_963575035.1 Avahi laniger | reverse complement strand
TCTTAGAGACAAATCTATGTAAGTTCTTACTATTGGTGTGGACAGGTGAAAGAAATATCTTTTTAATTTTTTTTAATTTAGTCAAGAATATGAGTGCTCTATGGTTTTTTCAAGCCTCAATTTTAATACTTCTTTCAAAATTATTCTTAAGACAAATGAATCTGCCACAAACCATTAGCTTTTCCTCCTAAACTGTTTTTAAATGTGATTAGTATAATGTTATTTTTTTAATGGTTAAGAAAATACATCACCAATTAATTACAAGTAAGTATAAAATTAACCAAGAAACTAAGGGATCCCTGTTATCTTCAGATTAACTCTTCAGATAATAAGGTTGCATCTCTGTCTTATTGTTGCTTATGATCAAATAATTTAGGAAAATAAAGATGGTCAATTATTTACAATGTCCTTTACTTAGTTCAGAAAGCCTTTCTGGGGTTGAGTTATACCTTGTATTCTAATCACTTGAGAACAGAGTGTTGCCTGTGGTTGAAAAGGAAGGTGCTAGCAGGCTAAAGAGATAGAGTGATGAAAGATAGGAAGCAAGCCAGGGAGGCAGGAGAGGTTGCACAGGTGATGAGTAAGAGGGATGTAAGCAAAGTGCACAGGACAATGCTGAACTGTAATATGAGACTGGATATTAGACCACGATCTCCTTGAGACCCAGCAGATTATCTTCTTCACTTTGCGCTCCAGCACCTACCAGGGTACCTGGCACAAAACAAAGAGATCATAACTGTTTGCTGAACTGAACTGAACTCTTCTGTACTTATTGCTAACTCCAGTGGACTGGTGGACTTGGTGCCCAGTAATGGTCCTGTGGTTGGGAAGTGACAGAGAGAAGGAAGTCACTGGAGTTATGACAGGAAGACTGTTTTTCAGTATGCACCCACCCTTCCACCCCCCAGTGAGGCTATCACTCATAATACAGGAAGACATACATACAAAGGCGACAATGTAAACTGGCCAGGGAAAGAGATGCATTTAGGAAGTCGATACATTGGGAATATGATAATAACAGGAGCTGTTGATGGACCACGACAGATAAGGGACGACTGCTGCAGAGAGAGGTTGCTGCCAACTAAGATAAAGGTGAGCAGCTTCCAACACTTAGAAGGAAAATGTGCTTTCAATCAAAAGCCACACCTATTTCTAAAATTTTTCTCTCCAACTATTTCCATATCAGTTTAATTTAAAAAGACAAAAATATCCCACTAAGTAGATAGCACATGTGTTAATACATGCTTTTCAACAAGTTAATTATAGTCCTGTTTTCAAAGGAGTATTTCATCTAAAAGTTTCATCAGTTCTTCAGTTCTTTTCAGAGAAACCTGAAGAAAATATGTCATGAGACCTCTCCATAATCCAGCTGTTTAATGTGTGAACTTTACTCAACATGCTCCCTGGCTTCCCCTGTAAAACAAAGCATAAAATCAAGGATATCATATTCATAAATTGTGAAGGACATGAATCTGTATTTTACTAAATTTCCCAAAGACTTGAAAAACAAAGAGTTAGATATAAGGAAGAGTCTGAATCAGCTAATTTTGAGCAAATATTTTCTATTTTCTTTTCCCATTGACACTCCTTAGCTTTAAAAATTTATCTCCCTGACTCTGGCCTTATAAAGTAAGAAAGGTCTTGGTGAAGAATTCTCCAACTGATTATTTACATTTTTAAAAAATATGTAGAGCTCTATACCCATGGATAGTATTTAAATGACAATATTTAAGCTACAAGAGAAACCAACATGGTTATGTGCCTTTGTTTACTTATAAAGTGAGGATGTTTCAATTAATACACATAATAATTATACTAATTTTTAGCGCACAATAAATAACTTCTGAATATGTAAATGTTACCAAAATAATGAAAGTTTTACTTTTACCGGAACTTATGCATCATTTCATTAAAACTGAAAATAAAATGCTCTCATATGTAAATAAACTGCAAATTCATTTTCCTCATGATAATCCTAAAAAATGAATGTTATTTGATATCATTCACCACTTAGACAATTTTCATTAACAAACCTAATGTGTATCTGAAATATTTGATGTATGCATATACAAATGTGTAATCATTCGCACATAAAATGCTGAATTTTTCAATCAGCATAGATTTAATTTTTTTTCCTCCTCGATAATACCCAATAGAGTATTAAACTATTGTTTTGTCATGCTTGGAAGCATACCAAAAGATTTTTTTTAAATATTGATCATAAAAAGAAAACATGAGAGGAAAAATACTATTCTTTTCCATTTTTCTTTCACATTATTTGATATATAAGTATTTCAAAAAAGTAAGCATTTTAAAATCTCAAATCTGTGCCCCCAGATTTTCAATTCTGCCCTGGATGTACAGTTCTAGCATTCTTTGATGAGCAAAGCAGAGTAGAAAAGTATTAATTTGGTGCTCAAGAGTGGCTCTGCCAGCCATTAAGTGATGCATTCACCAAAGATAAGGGGCCAATGATGTCAGAACTTGGGGAGTTTAGGCTCCTGGGAAAGTGACAGATTTAGCCTGTTCTTCCAACCAGGTTGCTGTAAAAATAAAAACATTTTATAAATTACTAGAACTTCCACCTCTGGTAATATAGAGCAAATTGGAGAAGGGAAAAGATAATCTTTAATGTTTAAAAATCAAAAGTATCTCTTAGGCTTTTGCAGAAGCTTAATCATCCTAATAGAGATAGTTTCCAGGTCTTATTTTGTGGTCTCAAAAAAAAAAGTTTTATTTCCACAAGCTTACTTCTTTGCTTGGGTGTGTTGGCCGCTCTGGCACCCGGACACCCACCCACCCACCAACCTGCAGTTTCTGCTCCTCCTTTCAGGCAATCTGTTTGCTGGCCACACTGCTTGTGGTACGAGGAGCAGGGACAGGACTGTGGGCCAGCCAGGCTCAAGGCCCTGCAGGCCACCTGTGGCTCACCCTCCACTAGGGATGCTGCACAACTGCAGGCTGCTCGTATTTGGGCAAGAGTAGGGTCCATCTCTGGGTTTCCCATTGAAGCTTTTTATTTTTATCATCTTTCCTCTTAGAGTCACTTTTAACCTTTTCTTCCTTATCATCCCCTGTTTAATCTGAGATCTGTTATCATAAGTAGTATTTGATTAATACCTATCATTTGCCTTAGCAAAACTAGCAATTAGCTTTCCTTAGAATTTAAGGAAATTAATGCAGAGTTGAAATTAATGTTAATTATGATAATGTAGCAAATTGAAAGGGAACTCTAATGTTATTTATGTTGGACGGTTGTCATTTTTATGAAGAAAGTTTGAAATATCCTCTTAAAATTTGGGGCTATGTTTTCTTCTTATATTTACCATAAATCACAGATGAGTCCTAAAGTGGCCACGGGCACAAAATAGCAATTCTGTCAGTTTTAATTTAAGAGTACAGTTCTCTGCTCAGCTTTAATTAATTTGTTGTTAAAACACTATCTGCTAAGCTTCTATCTCCTGGCTTATTCATATTTTCCTATACATTAAATTGTTATGAAGATTGTGCTATGTGATCACTTCATTAAACACATGACTAAGTCCGGATAATGCCTGTAAGTTCACATTTTATAAGTGTATAAAGGAGCACGTCAGCAGACACCTGCATATCAAGCAAGCACAATAAATCAAGCTGGGCCCGAAAAATTGTATGGTCTGGGAGGTGAACATTTTGCTTACAAAAAAAAAAAGCATGCCTTAAAAAGCCAGCCCCCAAAGCCTGTGGTGGCAGTGGAGACACGGTAGGGAGGGGACTGCACAGGGAAACTCAAGGTCCGTGCTTGCGTCGTTGGTCTGCTCCGAACTGTGGAATCAGTCAAGCGGCTTGGCCCATCTAAGCCTTAGCTTTTTCATCTGGAAAATAATTTCTCAAAAGGTTATTATAAGGACAAAATAGTCCAGGGTGTGCTAAAGTATATTTTCAATATTATAAAAGTGTAAGGTTTTTTGTTTTTTTTAAGGGTAAGGAGATTTTATTTTTTTCTTACAGAAAAAGGTAAATCTCTAGGCTCTGATCTGTTTTGACTGGAATCTCTCAGGTAGGCGTAAGGTTTTTTTTAATAATCAGACTCTACCACTCCTGATGAGCGTTCAACTTTCAGAGTCTTTGATTTGAAGCCAGTATTTGGGAAATCTTTGCCTGAAATATGTTTTTACATCTATCTATATGACAAAATACGAAAGTTGTATATGTCTCCAATAATGGAAGACATTAGTACACAGCCATTATCAACTCACAGAAGCTCCAGCCCTATGTCCGTTTGCGAGTGAATAATTTGAAACATGGACACTGTCCCCTGGAAACAGTGCTGCCTTCCTAACTCATACTAAATCTTTACTGACATTTCCTTGACCGTCAGCCACTACAGCTCACACGTTCCCGTAGAACAAAAGTCTGAGGTTCCAAAGTAGGAAATCCTGTACTTGTTACAGCTGCAGTCGTGGAAGGCAGCTCTGTCATCCCCTGTCTGTGACTGCTCTGAGCTTCTGCTGGCCTCGCCCAGCTTGTGAAGGAGCAATCAGGGGTGGGCTGTGGGGTTGTGGTAAGGGGAGCATCTGACTTTCTCCTGCTCATTTTCCTCAGTCTCTGCTTGGACTAGCAATAAGCCAGGAAGAAGTTGAAAAGAAACAGCACAAGAGCTAAGGTTCTGCAGAAGCCTCTTCCCCTGTCTCCTTTCCCCTGCTGTGCTCTCCATCCTCTCCCAGCAGGGCTGCTAGGATGGAAATTCCAAGCCCTCTCTGACTCTAGGAGGGTGATCAGGGGCCTGAGATGTGAGCAGCCAACCTTGGGCAGGAGGAGAGGACCAGGGAGGAGCCGACGCACCATTCTGAGACTCTGTGGAGGTGCTAGCTATTGCTTTATTCTTTTGAGAAAGAGTAAAAATTTTCAAGTGTCGAAAATCCAGGAAAATGCAGTGTTGCCTATCACCCTATTGCATACAGTAGATGTGTAATGGAAGTTAACTGAATCTGGGTTTATTCTCTGTCTCTCTGTCTGTCTCTCTCTCTCTCTCTCTCTCTCTCTCTCTCTGTCTCTGTCTGCACCCTCCTCCCATCCCCCTGCCACACAGATACTCGACTAGGATCACAAACTCAGAATCTTAATGGTCAAATTGATCATAATCTTCTATTTCACAGCCAACTTCTCCTGCTTTCCCTGTATTTGTACATGGCAATTTTTCCCAGTCACCTGGTTCAAAAAAATTACATTAACAGTTACTTTGGATCTCTCCTTACTGCCCTCGTATTTCAAACAGGAGACGAAATTTATCCATTATTCATCTATGCATTAATGTAAGATTTCTTGCACTAATCCCTGTCCTTTCCATCCCTATTACCACCCTTGTCTTTACTTTGTACCTGGACCTCCCTGGTATCTCTGCTTCTAACCTCCTCACATCAAAGATTCTCAGTACATTCATATACAATGAATACAGTGTATGGCAATATCAGCATTTCATTTTTAAAAACCTGCTACAGAAGAGAATTATCAGCATTGCAAATCAGTGGGGGAAAGGACAAATTTATCAATAAATTAGAACAAATGCAAGCCATACACAATTATGTATTATACATCTTATAGCAAAATAAATTTAAGATTAATCAGATCTTACTGTAATAAGTGAAACTTTAAAAGTACTTGATAAAATATAAGTGGATATTTGCTAGGCTTGAAATAAGAAAAGCTTTTCTAAGAAAAGAATTAAGATCAGAAGTTGCAAATACAAAGTGTGACATATTTGATAAATCAAAAATTTAAATTTCTATTACAATAATCAGTAAACAAAGTCAAATATCAAATGGTAAAATAGTCACAAGTATATGACAGAATTAATATAGACCGATAAGAAGATAAATCGGTAAAAGTATAGGTACAAGATAGGAACATTTCAACTCACAAAATAAGAAATATAAATGGTCTAAAATATGTAAAATATTTCAATCTCATTGGTAATCAAGGAAATACAAATTAATACAATGATGAGATCATTTTCCACCTTTCAGTATGGCAATGTTAAGAAATATTAATAACCAGATGGCAGTGTAGGGAAAGAGGAGGTATACTATGGGCTGCTTTGGGGAGTATAAACTGACATAAAATTTCCAAAGGGCAATTTGACAATATTCACCAAAGCCTTAAAATTAAACATCTTTTTATCCAGCGATTTCCTTTACAAGAATTTATGTGATGAAAATACTCCAACAAATTCACAAAGGTCTATGCATTCAGCAACTTGCTATAACAGTGTTTATAACAGTAAAAAAATTAGTATCAATGTCAATGTCAATGAAAGATTGATTAAATTAAGGAATAGTGATACAATGGCATATAATGCATCAATTAAAATTATGATATAGAAAAATTTTATTTTCATGAAAATATTCATGATGTATGTGCAAAGGATTTTAGATAAGACATATGACATCATTTTTTAATTATGTGAAATATATAAGGAGTCACAGATTGCAGGTAGTGGTTGCTATTGGTTATTTCTGGGTGATAGGATCCCAGATGCTTTTGACTGGTGTCTTCATTTAAAAATAAACAAACAAAAAATAAGAAATCAATCCCATTTGGGAAATAGTCTCGAATGCCCAGTCAAGATGCTACCCTACATTAACCCCAAATTACAATCCTAGTGCCCAGTGTCAAGCCTAGAGACAGAGGCCAAGGTAAAAGGATGCTACCACAATCTAGATGTATAGTGCATGAAAAATGATAGTGGGAGAGGGGAAGAATGAGACAATACAGGAGTCAGAGACCATGTTGGAGTTTCCTACCTGTCTGACAGGAACACTGTTGGCCTAAAAGAGAGGTGGTCTAGCCGAAACATGCTGGGTCTTTAAACACCCAACACAGAGCCTGGAATATAGTGGTCATTCAATTTTTTAAAATGGAAAAATATGGTTCCATATGATCCTTATTATGGTTAGCTGTATCCATGCTCTATCAAAATTATTCTCTGGAAATTCCAGGAAGATACTAACAGATCAATAAAGGAAATGGCAAAATGGGAGTCAGGAGACCTCTTTTACCCACTTAACTAGCTATATGCTTCTGGGCAAGTCACCTCACCCCTTCCTCTGCCTAAGAGCCCTTTTGTTCTGTACAGGCACTTGAATCCACTTTTTCAGAGAAGTCTTTCCTGACTTCCAGCCCTCAAGAAAAAGAAAGAGGCTGCTACTCCTGTTCTCACTTGTCTGTTTGTCAGAATCCAGCTGGTACCTGGGAACTCACAAATCTCTTTCCTTCTTGTCTTGGCTTGCCACTGACATATTTAGTTCCCTTACGTTTTGGACTTAAGTGACATAAAGAATACAGCAAGGAATCTGCTCAGAATATCGCAGGATATCAGCCCAAAAGGTCTGGGCCTCTATAAGGGGTCTTAAACCCTGCACTTGACACGTGTTGGGCTCTCACTACCCTTCAGGCACTGCACTAAGCACTTTGCATGCATGGGCATGTCTCACTTGGTCATCATAGTGGCAAATGCCATTCTGACCAACCATAACACAAATGAGTAAAGTAGAACTTGGAGAAGCTAAGTGACATATCCTGATCACATTGTGTGTGTGCGCGGTGGAGGCCAGATCCAGACTTGGGGAGAAGTTTGACAGGGGATTGCTCATCTGCCTCTCCTTACAGAGGTGCAGGTGCTGCTGCAAGATCTGAGGCCATCCTGAGAGGTTTACAGCTTTCTTCACTGACATTTTTCACTATCTTTTATTACACAGTGTGTACATATATCAAGTCATCTCATCGTGCGCCTTGAATATACGCAATCTTTATTTGTCAAGTAAATATATTTTTTGTAAAAAATGAAAGGATGGGAAATTCACTGACTTGGTTGACATATTATAAGAGTAGGGGCTGGTTATAGCACAAAAGCCCTCCTTTTCAGGGTGTATGTCAAAATGACAGAGCTGAGTTTGGGCTCCAAACTGCTTCTCTGGAGCACCGTAGTGGGCTGTGGCCTGTTGTTCCTATGCCCACAGGGACTGAACTGCTCCACACTGATCTCCGCAGGGAAAAGCCCAGAGCTGGGCTTGGCAGGAGACCCGAGTAGAGGGCAGGCTTGGGCATCAGCCTGTGCAAAGCAATCACTACAGCACAACAAATCTCACACTCATTCTGCCATCTGCACCAGAGGCCTAGCTTGCTTTTGTCCAAAGTGTTCTCAGGTACGTAAAAAGAATAAAGAATTAGATAAAGCCCATCTGCGGATTTCCTGCAGGCTTTACATATTCTCTCCCAAAGAACATACACTTGGGCCTCCATGTGACAAGCAATGGCTTGCCTCCCATGGGCCATTCTGGTAAATAATTCACATCCGAGTAGATGTCTGAGCCCTGCAACTCTTTTTACCTCCATATTCTCTATATTCTTAAGCTGCAGGATCAAATTACTGTCATTATTCAAAAAGCAGTACAGTGGACCCAATTTTTTTGACAATTTAAATCCTATTTGAACCTCAGTTTTGTGATGTAAACCAATTTTCAAGATGTGATATATGAGGACCTAATAATTGCTAAAACTCTGAAACAAGAAGAAAACAAGAAAAGAAAGGAACTGCCTCTAAAGCCTAACAAACCTTTGCTTGATTACTCGAGGAGCAGCAAATAATTTGTAAGCCCTGCAACAAATACCACAATTCAGAAGAAACATTTTAATTAAGAGCATTTAAAGCATTTAAAAGAATTCAAAGTTCTGATACTCAAAAAAACTTTGCAGAATTCAAGCATCTTGTAATAAAACTTTGATTTAAAAAAATATTGATTTAAAAGTTGAGTTGAACTAAACTGTCAGATGTATTACACACTCTTCATGATTTCAAGTATAACTTTTTGAACTTCCTTAAGCCAAATATAATACCTATGAATTATAATTTTAAAATAACTTTTTAAAAATATCTGGGGCATTAGACCTGAAAGCCACTTACTTGCATGTTTTTGCTATCTTGAATGTGTTGTTATCAGGTTCATACTGCAGTATAAATCGGGGGAGTTTGTTTAGTCTGAGTTCTAAATAACTTGAGAAAATAGGTTCTTGCAACTTGCCCCCGGGATTTAATACTAATCTTGTTATTGAGAAAATTATGAGGATATTATTAGAAAAGTCACAGCACTGGTACCCCTTGAAAAACATGAGCATTGTGGTCACAGTGCAGTCTAGGCTGCCCAACCTCTGTAAATGCTACTTAACTTGTGTGGCATCTGTTCTCAGTAGTTTTATTTGCATACCTCCTTTAGTCATAAAAACAATGTGAGCCTGAAACTACAAGCCCAGTACAAATTAATGGAAAAACAAAAAAAGTAGGCCAGGCCAGAAGAAAACTGCCCGCTCCCTCCTTCATGCCCTTCCCCGCACCCACGATGCCAACACTAACGTTGAAAGTGGTTTTTTAAGTGTCTGTCACCCCCACCAGACTGTAAACTCCTTGAGGACAGGAAATGCATCTTAATCATCTCTGGATGTTCAGTTGCTCTCATTTTTCTTGGCGCTCACTTCATTCTCCATTCGCATACTTGGTCCTTATAGAACAATAAATGGGATGCTTCATCCCTCAGAAACTCTGTGTCATTTAGAAGGAGAATGTGTCATCAAAGGAAGCAGGAAGGTTGACTGAGACAACAGACAGCAGTGTCATCTGATAACCATTCTTGGAAGAGGGAGCCTGTATGTCTGATTCAGATATCTGTTCCTCCTGATTTGGGGAATGGACACATCAAGATGCTAGAACAGGCTGTTATTTAATGCTACATCATAACAGAATTCCCCAGTGCTGATTCCAGGCTCACTGGTTGAGCAGGTAGGAGTTTCCAGGTCATTTGAACTTCGATTTCTAATTTTTCTTATTGTAATTGACTAAAGTGGTATCTGGCCATATCCATAAGTCTCTTGTGAGCTTTGTTAGGGTGATTCAGCATGCCTGAATCAGATCAACTCTGGGACAAAGACAGAGAGTTTCTATGCATGAGGGCTGAAGACCAGATCTTTGGACAGTGGTAAATTCACAAGTTGGTCCCTTTTCAATAACATCCCTACCTCCGAAAGCATTCTTTTTTGTACTTGCCTCAGCCCCCCTGCTGGCTGCTGAATGGATAAGGTTGAAGTTGAACATAATCCCTAAATGCAAGGGTCTACAGTCTAGCAAGTCAAAAAGGGAGGAAATACACCCTCTGTGCTCTGACAGAAGATTATTTTACTTTTATGGATCCCATTTCTCACCCTTGGTGTTCTCCATCATTTTACTGTAGCATTTCCTCAAGCAGCTCCCTTGGATGTAATAAGTTTTCTGAGTTCTTGCATGTATTAAAATAACTTTATTCTAGCTTCATTCTTGATTGAACGTTTGGGAAGAAATACAATTCTAGATTGAAAATCTTTTTCCTTCAGAAATGCAAAAGCATTATTCTATGATCCTCTAGCAGTGTTCCATTCTGATAACTATTCTTTTTAAGAGATATGTTGTGGGGTACTGAGTTCCCCTGTGTGAAAACTCTTAGGAATTTTTTTTATCCTTTGCATGCTGAAATTTTACAATTTTGTTCCTAAGCAAGAGATTTTTTTTTAATATAAATAGCCATTTCAATCTGAAAATCTATTTTTATCATTGGGATTTTCCTTTGTAATTTGTTTAATAATTTTTCTCCTTTGTATTCTTTTATATGTTGTTAATTTCCAAGAGTCTACTCTTATTCTCCAATTGCTATTTTTAACAGCTTCAGGTTCTTATCTTACAGATACAATATTTTCCTCTCTCTTCTGTTCTTTGCATTATCTCCATTTCCCCAAAGACTTTCTTCCTATTTGTTGCTCTTGACCTCTCTTTTGTAAACCCTTTTCTCGAATGTCTGATGATCCTTTTTGTTCCATACTTGAGAGTGACGCACTCAAATGCTGTTTGACCTCTTTGTATATAGCTAAGATTTCAACTGATAGGTCTTGCTTTAGAGTGAGTGGTGGAAAGCCAATTCTTTCTCTCTATTGAACCCCCAAATATCAGAATGAAAATGATTTCTTAAGCTTTAAATTTCTCTGTAATGAAGAAATTTTCAATATTTTATCTGGGAGGTAGAAGCCTTGTTCATGAACATTCTGCAAACATGGTGGGGATGTGGAGGAGATCAACTATCTATTAAAAGGAAAGAAACAATATTGCAATTAATCTGTTTTCAGCCCATTTATTTATCTGACAAATATTTATTGAGAACCTCTGTATTCCAGGCACTGTTCTCTTTCACTCCCCTCCACTCCCCACACCCCAAAAATACCGGGAAATAAAGACCTCATGGAGCTTTGTCTCCAATGGGGTATCAGACACTAAACAAACAAGTAAATAGATGGTTATAAGCACAAAGAAGAAAAATAAAATAAGGTAAGGGGACAGAAAGTGATGAGGAAGAAGAAGCTATTTTAAATAAGGTGACTAGCTAAGGCCTCTCTGAAAAGGTACCATTTGAACAGGAACCTGATGGAAGTGAGTCAAGAGAATATCTGAAGAAAGATTTCTCCAAGCAGTGGGGGAAGAGAAAGTTCACAGGCCCAGAGGCAGGACTGCGCTCAGTATGTTGGAGGAACAATAAGGATGCCATGTATGGAGTTAGCAAGAAGCAGAGTTGACAGTAAATGAGATAGAAACAGAATGGGAGATCAGCACATGGAGGGCCTTGTGGGCCGTGGTAACGTTTCTCAGTAAGCAGGGAAGCCGCTGGAAAGTTTTGAGCAATGTTGCCTGGCTCAGTTCACATGGACCAGCTCATGTTGTACAGATTAGATGCCAGGTGACAGGCCGTCCTTACTGAAGGGATGACCTTGGTTCAGGGGCCCACCCAAATTCAACCCTCACCAAAGAAGAAGTGAAGGAGGATGTGCAAGGTATTTTGTGGCTGTCTTAGGATGGAAAGCTTGTTCTGTCCCCTAGACCTTGCTGCCACCAGCAGTGAGTGAACAGTTTACTGGAAATTTTATTTTTGTTTTGACCAAAGAATAAATTAGAAGATTTTTTACAATTTCCAAGTAGTTAGATTATTTTTAACTAATATTTTATTGATGATATCTAGATTTATTGAATTATGGTCAGAGAATGTGACATGTATCACACTTCTTGGAATTAATTTAAATATCCTCTATGGCTATCACATTACCAATATCTAGGAAAAAAGCATTTACAAAGGAGTAATATCTATTTGCATGGCAAATATTTTGATAAAATTATTGAAAATGAGTGTTCAATTATTCAAAGATACTGGTATCTTTATGATTTTGACTAACTTATAAGTCAAATATTGAGAAAGTTATATTAAAGTCTTTCACTATTATTCTGACATCTGGCATCATTATTCTCATTTTTGATATTTTTATTTATATACTTTAATTCTATATATTTTGGCCCACAGATGTTCATGCTTCCTGAGTTGATAATTGTTGAAGCTAGGTGTTGGGTACATAGCAGTTTACTACCACATTCTGTCCACTTTGCTATCTATGCAAAGTTTTCCATAATAAAAATAAAATAATATAATGGTTTCAAAAGCTTCACTCTGTTTTGTACCATTAGTCCATATAAAGTAAAGGTTGGGTTCCCCCAGAAGCAGACTCTGAAACAAGGATAAGTGTACATTAATTTTGAAAGAAGTACAGGGAAAACCAGCAGGGAGTGGGGATGTGATACAGGGAAGGAAAATCCTCCAACAAAGGATGTGCTATTAAGCACATAGTGGGCGATAGAGTCTATAACCCCATGGGAAACTTAGAAATGGTGCAAAACATACATCTCAGAATTATCCCAGCCAAAGGGAAAGAATCATTGGTCAAGGGCTGCTCACGGGGGCTAATTCCTTGGCATTTAAGGCTTTTTGTGGGCATAGAGTTGGGTCATGGGAGTAGGTAAAGTTCTTCTTCAGAGACATACACATTGGCAGTTAGAGTCTAGAGCACATAAAAGATCCAAGGAACATGAGTGGGCACACTAAGAGCATTCACGACACCCATATTGTTCTTTTAATGTATTGCTCTTAATTTCTACTTTTTTCCAATGGTAATATTTCCATCCATACTCTTTTGTGTGTTTGAATTTTACTATCTATTTAACATATAGTTGTTGAGGTTCTATTATACACTAAGAAGTACCCTACTAAGTTGGCATGGAGCTAAAGTCTGAAAATGGTTAGAGATAAGTAAATACTAAATACTACGTGAAATACCACATGATAAAAATTATGGTAAAGGGAGCTAAATTGTAGTCCACTTCCCAGAGGAAGTGATGTCTAAGCTGAGAACTGACTATTCAAAAAGGATGAGGTAGAGTGTTTTAAACAGAGGGAACAGCATACTGGGAGTCACAGATGACAAACAATATGTACTGGAAGAACTCAAAGTCAAGGAGAGAGATGCTGAATTGGAGCATATAAACCAAGGAATGGCCAGAAATGAGGTTATAGATGTTAACAGGGGCCATAGGATGCAAGGCTTTATTAGCCATATTAAGGAGTTTTAGACTCTATCCTAAAAGCAATGTGAATTCATTAGAATTTCAAGCAGAGGACTATCATACAAAAAGCCATTTTAGAAAGGTTTGTCTGACCACAGTGTGGAAGACAAAACCACAGTGTGGGACACACAGTCTTTTGCGTAAGACTAGAAACAAAAAGAATGATTGCAATTAGGCTCGTGTAGCAATCACACGGGAGAGACAATGGGATAAATAGCAAAGATGGGATGGAGAGATGTGGATGGGTTAAGAAAAATTTAGGAGTTATTTACGTGGTATATTTACATACCATCACTTTATTTCTAACATTTTTTCAATCATTTCCCTTTAGTTGGGTCCCTTAAAACAGCTTATATTTAAATTTTGCTTTTGATGCAATTTGAGAACATTTATCTTTTAACAAGGATCTAAATCACTTATATTTATTTTGATAAATATGGCATGTGGTCAAACTTTACCATATTTTCCTATTAGTATTTATTTTTCCTAATTTTGCACTTCTTTGCTTCTTTCTTGTTCTTTTCCCTAATTTTGTGCTAGAAATCAAGTTATCTTTTTTCTTCACTTGTGATTTGGAAGTTTTGTGTTGCTATTGGTTATCTGTGATTTTTTAAACTTTGTATTTGGATCTGTCTGAGTCTATTGTATATGAATAACTTTCCAGAACACATTATTATTTTTTACATCAACACTGTAAAAGGAACAATTTATCACACATTTATTTACTCACTTAGCTCCTTATAAGTCCAAGTCCCAGTGATCTGAATATTTCAGATTTATATCACAATTTTTTAAACAATGCATCTTCTCTTTCAAAAATCATTTATTAACATTTATATTATTTCAGAATCATACACACAAGAATTATTTAAATAATTGTTTTAGAGTCTCTATCATTTACTCTTTTCTTCCACTATAACTTTTCCTTTCTTGGGTCAATCTTTTTTTCTACATCTTTTCTTTAATTTTGTGTAATATTCAATGGTCCTTTCCAATCTGGATATTCAAGGCTTTCTTTCACTCAGGAAACATTTGTTTTGGGGTTTTTTATTATTATTATTTTATTATTATTTATTTTTATTATTATTATTTTTATTATTATTATTATTATTTTATTATTATTGATTCTTCCTGAATGCTCTGTTCTCCTTCTGAAATAAAATTTCTTTCAAGAACATTTATTCTAGATTTCAATTTTGTTTCCACATTTATTACTCTCTTGAAATCCTCAATGACAATTTTGGTCATGACAATTTATGCAAAAAGAACAAACCATCTACTAATTCTTTTCTTATACTTGAGCCTCACTCCCATTCTAGTCTAGTGTGGTTCCATGCAAAGATTATTAGAGGAGAAGAGAAGTGATGGAGGTAGAAACCTTTGGTCCAGCAATTGGATGAGTCAGAAGATCTAATAAATTTGGCCAATCTATTGTGTTTCTGTACAGAAATAAGTAGCATTCCTATATTCCAACAATAGTCAAATTGACAACCAAATCAAGGACTCAATACCCTTCACGATAGCAAAAAAGAAAGTAAAATACCTAGGAATACATTTAACTAAGGAGGTAAAAGACTTCTACAGGGAGAACTATGAGACACTGAGGAAGGAAATAGCAGAGGGATGTATGTAAACAGGTGGAAAACCATACCATGCTTGTGGGTTGGCAGAATCAACATTGTTAAAATGTGTATACTACCCAAAGTGATCTACAGATTCAATGCAATCCCTATTAAAATACCAACATCATTCTTCACAGATGTAGAAAAATTAATTTTACACTTCATATGGAACCAGAGAAGATCCCGCATAACAAAAACAATTCTAGGCAATAAAAACAAAATGGGAGGCATCAATTTATCAGACTTCAAACTCTATTACAAAGCTGTAATAATAAAATCAGCTTGGTACTGGCACAAAAACAGAGCCATTGACCAGTGGAACAGAACTGAGAACCCAGATATAAAACCATCTTCATATAGCCATCTAATCTTTGACAAACCAGACAAAAACATACACTGGGGAAAAGAATCTTTATTCGATAAATGGTGCTGGGAAAACTGGATAGCCACATGTAGAAGACTGAATCAGGATCCACACCTTTCACCTCTCATAAAAATCAGCTCACACTGGGTAACAGATTTAAACCTGAGGAGTGAAACTGTTAGAATTCTAGAGGAAAATGTTGGAAATACTCTTCTAGACATTGGCCTAAGCAAAGAATTTATGAAGAAGACCCCAAAAGCAATCACAGCAACAGCAAAAATAAATAAATGGAACCTGATCAAATTAAA
>CAUYSK010048703.1:0-32587 GCA_963575035.1 Avahi laniger | reverse complement strand
TTTATTCATTCAATGTGTATTTACTGAGCATCTGTTAAGTATCAGGCACTATGTCAGGCAGAAAACAGTGATAACTTAAAAAGGCATGGGGCTTGCATTTGCCTCTAAGCCACAACAGTTCATTGTTTAAATCCTCAAACTGTATTCACGTTTGTGATTTATTCCCCGAAGTACTACAGAGTCTATCCTCTCCTCTTTTTTTTTCTCAGACTACCCTGTTTACCCTCTTTATCATCTCAGATGGTTGCACCTAACTTGTCTTGTTTTCACACTGGTTCTCTCCTTTCCAATTCCACCTCTACAGAGGTGACAGAGTTATCCTTCTAAAATCTAGATATAATCAGGTCACATTTCTCGTTTTAAAAAAAAGTGTATGAGGCCGGGTGCCGTGGCTCACACCTGTAATCCTAGCACTCTGGGAGGCCAAGGTGGGAGGATTGCTTGAGCTCAGGAGTTCAAGACCAGCCTGAGCAAGAGCGAGACCCCATCTCTACTAAAAAAAAATACAAAGAAATTGGCCAAACAACTAAAAATAGAAAAAATTAGCCGGACATGGTGGCGCGTGCCTGTAGTCCCAGCTTCTCGGGAGGCCGAGGCAGGAGGATCGCTTGAGCCCAGAAGTTTGAGGTTGCTGTGAGTTAGGCTGACACCACGGCACTCTAGCCCCGGCAACAGAACAAGATTTTGTCTCAAAAAAAAGAAAAACAAATCTAGGACCCTCTCAGTAAAATATGGTCAAAAGACAAAGCCAAAAATATAACTGTAAAATTCTTTATTAAGACCTTAAGAAGGGGGTGGAATCAGTATGGCGACCGAAGAGGATGTGGAGCTGGAGTTGGAGGCTGAGACCAGCGGTCCAGAGCGGCTTCCCGAGAAGCCACGGAAACATAACAGTGGTGCGGCGGACCTGGAGCAGGTCACCGACTATGTGGAGGAAAAGGAGATCCAGAGTTCCAATCCGGAAATGGCCAGGTCTGTTATTGGAGACAGACAGTCCCGTGAGCAGAAAGCCACAAGAGCGGGAGAAGGAACTGGCAAAAGTCACTATCAAAAAGGAAGATCTGGAGCTTATAATGACAGAGAAGGAGATCTCTCGAGCAGCTGCAGAAAGGAGCTTGCGGGAACACATGGGCAATGTGGTAGAGGCTCTCATTGCCCTAACCAACTGATATGTGCTTTCTCATCGACACCTACTGTATTAACTTATTGCAATAAAGATTTTTTTGTCTTTTGCAATTTTATCGAAAAAAAAAAAAAGACCTTAGGAAGACCAAGGATTATGACTTGAAGAACCATTCAGTCAGAGAATAGGGCATCTAAAATGCATAAGGGCATTGTCTTTCAGCAGTCTTGGCTGCAGAAGCCAAGGTAGATAATGGCTTATCTCAAAGAGATTTGTGGGTGTGGCTTTTATCCTCAATGTACACCTCACACTATGCAGAAAAATGAACTTAAAATGGATCACAGACAAAAACATAAAAAGACATCAACAAATTTAAAAGCGTTTGCTCTTATATACAATTATAAAAATGAAAATGGAAGCCACAGTCTAGAAAAAAAAATATGTCATACATATATCTGGCAAATCACATGTATCCAGAATATATAAAGAACATTTATAATTCAATAATAAAATAAAATATTTAAAAGGTAAGAATTTGAATAGATACTTCATAAATAAAGATATATGAATGGCCAAATAAACACATGGAAATGCAAATTGAAACTCTAATGAGATACCATTACACAAGCTGTAAAATTGATAAAATTAAGACAGATGTCATGGTCTGAATGTTTATAGCTATGCTGTATGATTCCATTCACATGAAATTTTAGAACAGACAAAACTAATCTATAGTGACAGAAAGCAGGTCAGTGTTTATCTGGGGTTAGTGCAGGGTGGGGAAGAATTAACTCGAAAGAGACAGAGGGAACTTTTTCGGATGATGTTTTATATCTTGAGAGGATTGGTGTTTGCACAGGTATATAGTCTTTTCTAAACTCATAAAATTTATATGCTTAACATAGGTACAATTTATTGTATGTAAATAGTTCCTCAATAAGTTGTATTTAAAAACCAAAACTGCACCCTCGATAAAGTAGAAATAGAAATCCATTAACGTGTGTTTTCTTGGTCAGAGTTGGAAAATCATGTCATGGTTTCAGAGTGCCTTCCAGTTCCCTCTTACAAAACTTTTAGTTTTATTGTTTGTTTTCTCTTCTGTTTTATACTGATTCTTAAATGTTTCTATGTCTCATCTTCAAGACAAATCAACATCAGTGAAGACTCATTGCCTTCTGTTGGTCTGCAGTACTTTCTCCTGTAGCTTTGGCTTAGGAAGGACAAAAAGAAAGTTTGAGAATAAAAAGGCCCCGAACTCCCAAGGAAAGAGTGAGTATTCTATAGCCATGGGAACAAATAGCCAACAGAACTGGTTTTAAATCTGTCCAATCCATCAATGACAGTTATATAGCAGTGGTAACAAGTGAACACAGAATAGGTTTTAAATCTAATTGATCGTTGACAATTCGCTTCAGTGAACATACCTTTGCAACCAACAACACAAAACAGCTCTAAGACTGATGTCACCCTACTCTGTTTGTATTAGCAACACAAAACACACTTCTAAGACTGACTTCAACCCACTGATGCCTCTACAACCAGCACAACTCGAAACAGTCTTTCTAAAGACTGTCAATTTGCTTTGTTCTAGAAAACTATGCCTAATCAACATAGACATTCTTTACTTATGCTATAATTTTGGCTCTTAGTTGCAGATATTGAACAGTGTTTTATCCTTTGGCAATTCTCAGATCCTCTTTTACAGATGAAGAAAATGAGGCATGAAAAATTTAAAAGGTTTGTTTTTAATATAACCAATGATCATATAGCAAATATAACCCAGTAGGAATTAAATATCAGTCTACTAATAATAGGTCTGGTTCCCTTTATCCTCCAAGATTCACATATACACTCATGCACACACACACACACACACATATATAACTGACATAAATTCTTTAAGAAGGTATAGTTATATAAATTAGTTCCATGGTTACTCTGAATCTTTTTTGACTTAGGCCTGAGAGATTCAAAGATGAATAACATGCCTCATGCCTCCTAACATCAAGGGGTCACAGTGTAGTAAAGAAGACATATAAGGGGAAAAAAAAAAAAACAGCAAAGTAATGGAACAAATAGAAACCAGATAAACTATAGTTTTATTCTAGATTCATTGCTCATTAGCAGTATAATGCTGTATACATGACTTACCTTCTCGGGGACTTAAGTTTTCTTGTCCATAAAATGCAAACAATAAAACATACTTTGCAAGATTATTGGGGAGTTAGAAAATTCATGGTAACAAAGGTAAAAAATACAGTGACTGAAACAAAAATAGTCTCTATTCTTATATCATCATCATTATTCTCAATAAAATAAGTAGGAAGTGGTTTATCCACAGACAGGAGAGAATGGTTACACCCATTTTGAAAAGAAGGTAACATATGGCACAGGTGCCATTCTCATGGAGAATGGGTGAATAGGAATGATTTCAGGGGAAAGGAGGTGGTAATGAAGGCATCCTAGGCAGTGGCTAGAGCCACAAGTGTCTGTCATAGAAGTCTCCAGAAGTACAAATAATCATAACCAGTGGTTATAGGATACATACTCTCCACTAGGCATTTTGCTGTCATTAATATATTACCCCTTTTAATTTTCGCAGTAATCCCAAGAGTTAGGTTGTTCAGTATTGTAATTTTACAGATAAGGAAACTGGGGAAGAGAAAGATGTTATAACTTTCCCCAAATCACAAAGCTATTACATAGTATGCCTAAGAGGTAAACCTGAGTAGAACTTGAGAGCCTCCACTCTTACTCATTATGCAATAAGGAAGATTTGTACATCAAGGTATATGACTATTTATATAATTTTCAAGGCTGTTTTACGGCAGATAAGTTTCTTAGAAACAAATGAAGACAAGTGACATTCAAAGAAGTAAATCATAAGAGATCCTTAATTGCTTTGCAATATGTTTTAATTAATTTGCAATATGTTTTAAGTAATTAAGTAGATACATACAGTGGACACAAAACTCAGTATAAAAATTCAGATATGCACATAATACAATCGTAGTTTTACGTTACTCAGTTTATTTTCTATTACCAGCTTCCAAGCAGACAAATCAAAAAAAATTTAATATCCATTACATATCCATTCAATAAACTTACCACTGGGTTTCAAGTGCTGGGGTGGATGGGAGGAGCTGGACATCTGGCCGTTGTGTTAAAATCTGTACATGTTGGCATCTCCTGATGTCAGCTGAGAAATCCGTAATCCATTTTGGTCCATGGATTTCTGTTCAGACAGGTCACTGGTAAGTTATCAGTTCTCCATCCAAAAGGCTCCTTTAGGTATGCTCTCTCTAGGCTGACACACATGGGACATTCTCCTGCTCCTCATCACACAGCCAGAGACTTATGAGATAGGGCTATCTGTAATCTTTCATTACTTCTTGCTCCTCTGAATTTCAGGGGATATTTGTATTTCTCCAATACTATCCTGGGGTGTGAGGAAAGTATGTTATCATAAGTACAGCACAGATGATTGTTCATCTGTATACATTTTGTCTTTTTCCTGAAACAATACTCTACCCTTCCTTGTTGGGGGATGTGGTCAGGTAACTGAGTTTTAGCCAGTGGGGTATGGGCAGAAATAATTGGTACCACTTCTAGCACTGGCCCCCAGATCTCCAACCCACACACTCCTCTGTGTTATGTCTCCTTCTCTTGTCACGACACAGACAAATGAAGCTCTAGAGGCTGAAGTGATACAAGCTCTATAAGCCGGAAAGAACCTTGCTTCCTGAATGATAGAGTAGAAAGACAGCTTCTGGAATACCCACTAGGACTGTTATTGATCAAAAAATAAATTTCTCTTTTTGTCTAGTCATTACTAGATTAGATCTGTTTGTTACCGTGGGCTAGTGTATCCTTACTAATATGTAGACTTACTAATATGTAACTCAGATATGTTAAACAATGGTTTCTATTCTGTAACACTGATGTCTGCACTGGCTGTATGTGGGCAAGGAAGCACAGGTACCCCTGTGCTCCAGTTCCCCAAACCTACCTGCAGTGTCCGAACGACCCCCTCAGCTCATCCAGGAGGGGGCGGTTTCCCTTCTCTAAGGGACTTCCATTACTTACTTGCTTGTTGCTCCACTATCTTACTCCCCTCTTTCCCCAGCTCCAGGAAACTTTATTATTTTGACAAGCAGGCAACAAGTTTTGTTACTCATGAAATACTCTTTTTAAAAAACCACATTGAAGAGACTAAAATATCATTAATTGAATACTTTGTAAATAAGTAATGCTGTAGTTGATTAATTGGGAGAGCAAAGAGTACAAAGAAAAACAAAGATGGGAGAATCTCTTTTCATATTTCAAAATATTACCTGATGACATTTACAGTTCTTTGTCAAATGGACCAAATAGCCAAGAATTATCTCTGAAGTTCTCAGTACTCAGCTTGAGTTCTACCCAGAATTTTAGGGACTGTGGTACTTGAAAATTATTATTATTTTTTGTTAATGAGGCATTTATTCAATGCAATTTATTCAATGTTTATTGAATACTTCCTACATGCCAGTAGATGTTGAAATGTAATGCAAGACCAATAATCTCTATTTTCTCCTCAAATGCAAATAGTCAATGGAGATTATTCACAAGATTTTTGTGATGTAGATCTCAGGTATGGAAGGAAATTGCCCGCTGCCTTAAAGTCTTCCAGGGCCTCCCTCGCTCCTTGAACTGGAGCAAAAGTGCACATATTCAAACTGTAAACTTGGGCACATACTTGGATAAACTATAGTTTTCTGATTAAATATGCAGAGTAAATTCCAACACCAATCACAGGTAATATGTTGAGTGTAATGTTTCAAAAAATAACTGCTTATAAGTTTCTCAGTCATCATTCTATCTTGGTTTTAGGTGTCAATTTGTATTGTACAAAGTCTGACGCCATCTGGGTAAGTTGAGAGAGCAAGAAATGAAGATCAGATATGATTCTCGGGTATAAATACAAGAATTAGGACTTCAATGCTGGAATATCAGAAAACTGAAGAATAGGGGATTTTCAGATTTCTTGAGAATTTCCTTCTTCCAAAAGCCACTTAATTTTCATGAATTGGGATATTTTGAAGTTACAATCTGTGGGTTAAGATAAAATCTCAGCATTCACAAGTCCGGTTAAACCACAAAGTTCTGTCTTAAATGAAATTTCTGGTAACATAATGAGAAAAGTCAAAGTTGCACATGGGTGGAAAAAGGAGAAAATAAACAAATGTGGTTTGTTTATCATATAACCGTACAGGCAGACAATCACACTGGGTGCTGGATCTGCCCAGCACGTAGGCAAAAATCCTGCAGAAAGGTTTAATAAGTCACTACTATTGCTTGAGCCAGTTTCTCCCCAGAGATTTGGGCATTCACATCCCATCATCCTGGAGAAGGCATGGGGGAAGTCTGCATATTTGCGGAGAGTGTGGTTGTGGTTGGGAAATACTGTTGTGGGAACATGCTGGTTACAATTACCAAAGTACAGTTTCACCATATTCAGCCACGTCCATCTCTGTCTGCCTTCCCTCTCTCATTTTTTTTTTTTTCTGGCCTTTTTAGTAACTTCTTTCCACCCCTTTCCTATATAACTCAAGCTTTATTCTCCTTTAATATTTTTTTTAATACTATTGGTCACTAAAAAACCTTTCTCAATAGAAGCACTTTTTGCTATTTCTCCCAATAAGTATAACTGAATAGCTTAAACATCATACATAAACCATAACAAGAAGGCCCTCCAAGGTGGCAAGAAGAACACAGACTGGCTAAGGCCCGTGGACCCAAGGAATGATGCGATAGTGAGATTCTGGGTTTTCTTTCCGCCACATACAGCTTAGATTTGGAGCTACAGAAGCCAGCAATCAGGAAATGCTAATAGGCATAGACAATAACGCTTGTTTTCTCAGGAAAGGGAGAGACTAAGCAATAACAGCTTAACTCCAAAAAATAGTACAGAAAAAACTGCAGCCCCACATACTCCTAGGTCGAAAAAGGCTGAGTAGAAAGTCAAGGCCTCCACCTTGGCCCAGCTGTTGAGGGGTGCATGGGGCATCCTCTGTGGCCCACTCCTGCTGGGGTGGATCAGTGAAGGCCAAGCGGGGAGTTGAGAAGGCCATCTCTATCATGCATTAATGAATCCCATCCTACTCTGAGTGTGTCAGCGGCAAATGCATGCGGAGCCTGAACCTCCTATTCCACGCTGTGGCAATGAAGCATCCTTCCCCTTCCACCCTTCAGTGGTGCCAGAGGAGGCCTAGTGGAGAGTAAGAAATTTCCCCACTGCTCACAGAGACATGAGTGCACCCCGACTCCTGCCCCATGGTGCCAGTGGAGGCTACGCAGGAGGTGATAAGAAGGCATTCTAGCCAGGAAGGTGCCATCGAGGGTAGAATAGGAAGCCTGAAATCTCACCCCACCCAGAAGTACTGAGGTACCCCCTCCCTCAACTTCCCTCAACCTCCAGCATGGTATCGACAGGGGCCTAGTGGGGAACCTGGATGTCCTGCTCTCATCTGGCGGTAATGAGGACATCCTCCCATGTCCCTTGCCAGCATCAGAGGAGGCCTCCTAAAAAAGATTTAAACAAGATCCAGCTTCATAGCATAATACACAAAATGTCCAGGACACAATCACAAATCACGTCTTGCACCAAGAACTAGAAAAATCTCAACTTGAAAAAGAAAAGACAATCGATAGATGCCAACACCAAGACGGCACGGATGTTGGACTTGTCTGACAAGGAATTCAATAATCATTTTTATTTATCAGGTTTATTGTAAATGTTGGTTTCTCAGTGAAGGAGGGCAGCTCAATTAAGATAAATCTAATGAAATATAAATTCTCATTTACCGAAATGTATTTATGAAAATGGTCACCCAGCACAACCACCATAAAGAAGCTGACAGCAATAAATGACAGGTTTTTTTTTTAAATGAGACTGAAATATAGTTTAAAAATTTAAGAATTAGGGTAATAAAATATACCTGTCCCATTTCATCTACATAAATTGTTGTGACAAATTAGTTACATATCGGGGTTCTTCATTTGTCCACAAGCATTTATTTCCATGTTTCACCATCCCCCACAGTGCCTGTACATACACTCCATAATCATTTACAAGTGCCTATACACCTAATTGCTTGTAAATTAGAATTGTTCAAATATTGTCAAACATAATTACAGATATTATTTGTGAAAATGGAACCTAGTGAAGACAAGTTACCGTCAAACTTTAAGTTAAATAGTTATTTTTTTATTTGCTCTGAGCTACTTTCTTTCCTTAACAAGTTCTTAATATCCAGTTCTTTGAAAAACAAGACCAAAATGATTTTATTGAATTTTATAGTTTTTAAGATACCATTTCATTTTAAATGCTGTTTCTTCTCTCTCTCTCTTTCAGTCAATTTTTATTGAGTCTTTATTTATGAGATAATGGCATGATTCAAAAGCAATACAAGGCTTTTTATAGAATGTTTTTCCCTCTGAGATAAGACTATAAAAGTTCTTATAAACCTCTCTGCTCTTAAAAGCAAGGTTTGGCAGACTCCAGTGGGGTTTCAAAACCATTAGATATCTTCAACTGCATGGCCATTTGCCTTGACATTTTTTTCACCTGGTTTTTATTTCCAAGAGAAAAAAAAAATTGTGGATGACTAACTTTTCCATATAATGAAATGCAAAAGGATAAATTTATCACTTTCTACTATTATTGGTTTTATTTGGAGGCATGTGAATCTCAGGGATGGATCTTATTAACCAAAAGGGGGTTTAAAATTTTAATATTGAAATAAAGGAAGGAAAGAAGGAAGGAAGAAAGGAGGGAAGATTTTTTCTTTTACATGACTGCTCTTCCTTGTATTTGTAAGGAATTATTCCTTGTCTTACAAAATAAAACCATCTGACTGTGTTATAAAAAAGAGTTCTTGAAAATTGCCCAAAATACAGAAAATGTAATTTTTCTACTCTGGACTCTGTAGTATTGCAGAGTTATGTGAAGGAGAGTACAACAGATTATAATTATTTCCAAATTAGTAAACCTCAAAAATGTAGGAAGCAGAAAATTACTTGCAAGAAAAACGAAACCAATATTTATAGTAATTAAGAGAAGAGTAATTTGGAAGGGGACTATTTTTAGGAGGGAGAGTTCTACATTACTTAATTAGATAACAACTCTATTATAGAAACTTTCAAAAACAGTTTGTGCTAAGCAGCCCATGCTCTACTCTATGATGTCTGAGACATTTACTCTTTCAACTACAGAGTTTAGACAGATGCAAGAAATGCAAACACTGCAGCTTTACTCATGCTGTGTTCTCCTTTCTGCTTAAATTACAAATTGATTGTGCGTGATTGGAAAGTGTACTAATAACACTTGGAAACTCCTAAAGCTTTTTAAATTAAATTAAAGATATGGTTAAGCCCTAGTTAGTAGATAAACACTAGAAATCTTAGCACAAAAGTAAGTTCAATTTTATAATGCATTCTTTTTCATTTTTAGCATCCAGTCATATTTCTATATAATACACTTGGAAGTAGCAAGTCTTAGCTTCAATTTAATTCTCTGATTGGTTCTGCAGCCACCGAAAACCAAACTCTGGACAAAAGAATTCAGAACATTACAAAGGTAGTATGAAATGACAGGATTTCTACAGAAATGCCTGAGGAGTAATAGCTGTCATCTCTGCTATTTGAAAGAAAATTTTCCTTAGTGGACATACTGTTGAAATATCTACACAGGTATTAATAAATAAAAATGCCAAAGGAAATGAAATCAACATGTGTACTTTCAAGTAGAAGTAGATCTGTATATGTGTTACATTACATAATTCAAAACAGCTCTGAATTTACCAGAATAGAAAGCCACTCCCTATCATCAATGTGGACATTTTCAAGCACATGGGTCAAAAGAACTGAGATAATATATAGAAATATTAAGAATGGCTATTGCTCTTACCCAAATAAATACGTAGGTTAAGATCTCCTTTTATAACTTCACCATTTAAATGTGCCCTCCCTCCCTTCCCTCCAGGTAGAATTCCCTCAAAATCTCAGAACTCACTTTTATAACTTTCTATGTATTTAAGGTTATTTAGTTGCAAGCAGCAGATACTTATGACATCCAACCTAAGCAAGTATAAGATGTATTTTAATGCTATTGAGCATCTTACAAAATTGGCAGAAAATCTAGAGAACCAGGATCAGGAGAAATCTGGAACCCAAGAGTTGCTAGAGTTCCAAATATCAGGCACTGCTTGATCATCCTGTCAAAGATAACCGCAGGAAGAAATGAACTCCAAATACTCTTCTGTCTTAAGTCCTTCTACTTAAAAGCCAAGTCCTTGGAGGGCAAGCCCAGTTTCTCCAGCTTAGATCATATGCCTATCCCTTGTTTAGAAGAGAAGAGGGCACTGTGATTTTCTATCTCACCAAAACAGCACAAGTTCGGAGAGTTAATTAACCCAATAAAAACCAGGATGATACCAATTGAAGTGGGGTGAAAGGATATTGGAAGGCGAAAAAAACTTTTCCATTACAAAGACTATTTAGGTCAATTCTCTCATTCCTTTAAGCACTGCAGATAACAGGTAAGTGATAGGTGCAATATACACAAACAGTAATTGATTGCAATGGTTGAAAGCTAATAAACTTAGTCTCTTGTGGAGTATCTATGTTAAAAAAGGAACACAGAAACTCCAAAGAAGACTCTAAAGAGGCAGACCTTCTTTGATTGTTCCCCAATGCATTTCTCAAGCAAACTAGTATCAACTTTTATCCCATCATACCAAAAATATCAGACATGATAATGTGGCATCCACTGCTAAAAAGTTCTTTTGCCTCTCCAAGAAGAAAAAAGGAGATCTATTGACTGCTTCACTGTATGTGGGACACACTCAACAAAGATGCCCGAATGATTATGAGTCACCATCTGAGTCACTAGTTTCCCAGGGCTCTATAAAGAAACATCACAAACTAGGTGGCTTCAAAAGACAGAAATTTTTTCTCTCATGGTGCTGGAGGCCAGAAGTTCAACATCAGTTTCATTGGGCTGAAATCAAGGTTCCAGCAAGGCTGCGCTCCCTTCAGAGGCTCTAGCAGAGAGTCCATTCCTTGTTTCCTACAGTTTGGGTGGTTAATGGCATTCCTTTGCTGTGTCCACGTCACTCTAATCTCTGCATCCATCTTCACATGGCTTTCTGTCTTCTCCTTTTCTGTCTGTCTCAAATTTCCTTCTGCCTCTCTAAGGACATTTGTGATTACATCCAAACTCCACCAGAGTAATCCAGGTTAGTCATCAATGGCAAAATCCTTAAATTAATCAAGTCCGTAGAGACGCTTTTCCCTTACAAGGTGACATTTATAGGTCCTAGAAATCAGGGCCTGATATCTTTGGGTGACCATTATTCAGCCAATTACACAGCATAACCCGGAGAGCTTTCTGTTTTCTGGATATAACTGAATGCTGCTTTGTATTATTTTCCTGGAGAAGAAGGTAAATGTGTTCTATGGCTGAAAATAAAAGGACTGACCAAAAAGCAGCTTCACAACCAGAGACTACACTTCCCTATTCCCATTAGTATCTAGATGTAGTCATGTGACTAATTTTGTCCAGTGAAAAGTGAGTGGAAGTGATTGATATTTGTCACACTGGGCCAAAGATTTAAGAAGCTAGTGTGCCTCCTCGGTAGTCTTTTTTTCCTGTTGCTGGGTGGATTAAGACTATGAAAAGGGAATGATTGAGACATAAAATAGAAGAAACCATCAACCTAAAGAAGAAACAGAGAGGGAGACTCTCTAAAAAATGATATTTATACAGGAACAGGCATTGCAGTGGAAATAAGTGTGCCATAATAAATTATGTGTGTATTCAGGGAGGTAAAGGAAGACAAAGATTTTTAAAAGAAAAGTGAGAATCACATTATTGTCTTGAGTGAGGAATCCTTGACTACAAATATCAATAATAACAAGAGTGGTGCCAGTCCAAGGATGCGCAGGCAGTTGTGGGGCAGATATCCTCGCAGAAGTTTGTTTTTATGTGTGTGCGTGTAAGGTTGCAATGGTCTTTGTGTGGGGTTGTGGTTTTTGTAGTCTTTTGTGATAGTTCTTGTTACCAGGCACTTGTGTGGTAACTTGAGAGCCCTCCCTTCATGGCCTTCCCCAGCTGTTTCTGTTAGGGTTTTTTGGTTTTTTTTGTTTTTTTTTTGAGACAGAGTCTCACTCTTTTGCCCAGGCTAGAGTGAGTGCTGTTGGCATCAGCCTAGCTCACAGCAACCTCACACTCCTGGGCTCAAGTGATCCTTCTGCCTCAGCCTCCCGAGTAGCTGGGACTACAGGCATGTGCCACCATGCTCGGCTAGTTTTTTTCTATATATTTTTAGTTGTCCAATTAATTTCTTTCTATTTTTAGTAGAGACGGGGTCTCGCTCTTGCTCAGGCTGGTCTTGAACTCCTGAGCTCAAACAATCCACCTGCCTCGGCCTCCCAGAGAGCTAGGATTACAGGTGTGAGCCACCATGCCTGGCTGGTTTTTAACACAAGTGACTCCACAACTTCCCGATTTCCCCTTTTTGATCAAAATCTTTCTTCAAAAGCACTACTAATGAATCGTCTTGTAATTAGGTTTTAATTGTTCCTCAGTTCTGGGATGGACCTTTCCTGGTTTGCTCTGCTCTGGTCCCACATCAGAAGGACGTGAACTAGAAGTCAGTGTCAAAACCCTTTTAACCACATTTGACCAACAAGGGAGCTTTAGAGAGAATGACTCTCAGGCTAAGTCTACCTGGAGTCCATTGTTAAGTTTAATTTTGTCTGTTCCATAGGCATTTGCTATTGTCGCAAAGTGCTGAGCCAGCATTATTCTCTTAGGAGCTATACTTCTGCAGAAATTTAACAAGTCACAGGTGCAATGTTTACAAAGGAAAATACAAATTAAAATAGTAATCTCAGTTTGTGTAATAGCTTTGAGCCATGAACCTAGGCTTAAAGGCAACCAATTGAATAAATCAAATGACCATAGAGAATTAGGTGAGACCTGTTGTAACCATGTGGCCTGTTTTCTTACTTAGCGTAAATGGGTTTCAAATTTCCCAGAGAAATTTATCCAGGTACAAAATGTGGTATTAGAAATAGCACAGACATTTTCTTATTCAACCAATAGATAGTATAGAGCAATTCTACCATCTAGTATCCTGTGACAGGGTTGAATAAAAAATGAGAGCGAGCAAGAGTTGGAAGAGGGATGTTGCCAAAGTCATCCACTAGGTGGACTAAAGGATCTCTTAGGTCAGGTTCTGTCGAGTTACCAGCAAAAGCTACTGACAGAAATTTTAATTATGCCATTATTCTACCAAGTGAAATAGGTAGGTAGCAAGTGAGTGAGAGTCTCATTATGATATGGAGTCTTGTTTTGACATCTAGGGAAAAACTGCCCATAGTATAAAGCAATCAACTTTTCCTTCTGGTTTGCAGTTTGAATGGCTCTGGTTATGGCATTGGGTAGTTTGGTGAACTTTCTGTGTTACCCACACATCAAGCTCATTCCTTAAAATTCATTCAGTTTCAGTTTATAGGGCTTTAGGAACAGAGCAGTTCTCATTTTTAGTAATTCCATGGAAAAAACTGAATTGGAGTGATATAGACTACATACAGGAGCACTGCCACTATACCTAGCTAATTTTAAAAAAATGTTTTTAGAGTTGGGGTCTCACTATGTGGTCCAGGCTAGCCTCGAACTCCTGACCTCAAATGGTCCTTGTATCTCAGCCTCCCAAGTTGCTTGATTTACAGACATAAGCCACTGCATCTGCAAACTTCTGCGAGGATATCTGCCCCGCAACTGCCTGCGCATCCTTGGACTGGCACCATCCTTGTTATTATTGATATAATTTTATTTTAAGACCATTTTATCATATGATTTCTTTCATACAAAATTATTTAGTAAACCTTTTACATTTTTACCAAAAATATACCTTTATATCTATAGCTATTTAAGCATCTTTCTCTCCCATTTACTGATTTCTTTTTGTTTTTATTTTTTCCTAAATCCATATTTTGAAACAACCTTCAATAACCCCTGAATTTAGATAAAATTATTTTTCAATAAAAATCACAATGTTATGTCTTTTGATAATTTTTAAATAAAAAATGTTTTGGGGGACATTTTTGTTTACAGAATTATATATGTTAATGAGAATTTTTAATTCTTGGTAACCTTAATTTTTAGTGAAAATCTAAGAAGAAATTTTGAATTGTCTGTTACATATCAGTATTTTATAGATGAGAACTATTTTATAATTTTAGAAATATGTTTTTCCATAACATGATTTATGTTATTACACCAAAATGTATTTAGTATTTTTATAAAATTAAGAAGTCAAGAACATATATTTATGTTCAGCAAATTATGTTTTAGCATTTTATTTGGATATGATCCAGACATTTAATGAGTATTTATCACGTAATTAAATAACTTTAAGATGAAAAATTAATTTATAAATGTTTATCTGATTTATATTTATCTAATTTATTTTTAACAATTATACCTAGATTACTTATGAAAACTGAGATATTAGACAAAGTCAGAATTTTAAGGGTTTTTTTGCTAACCATATTTATAGCCTATGAATATCAAGTGTTTACCTAAGCAAGCACTTTAAAATTAAATATATGGGTATTTTGTCAATAACCCAGAATTTATAGCTGTTTTTATTAAACCAACATTATTAAATTTGTCTTCTTTATCAAAGAGTTACACAAAGATTATTCTGCTTTTAGGCTGGTTTGATAATTTTATGACCTTAAAACATATAGCAGACACAAATATACTGTCTGACCATTAAACCTAAGTAAAAATGTATGATGATAATTTTGAAGACATTTCTATTTTTATTTATTAAAAATTTTAAAACCTGCTTACTTAACAAGGATTTATTAAGTCATAGGAACTAAAAGTCATTTGGCTTAATGACTACATATTTTATATCTAAACTAATCTCAATAAAATTTATTAAGAATTTCTGGCCAACTACACAGATTTTACCATGCAGACACAACATACAACATGCAAAAACACACATTAACCCATATATACACACAAATAAAGATCTTATAGCTTTCATTTGAGAATTTTAGTCATGAGACAGTAAAACTTAATAATACAAACTCACCAGTTCATAAAAGGATAGCCGAATTCAAGTTATATTTCTGACAAAATGCAACCTGTTCACATGGCTAAATTCTATTTGTCCTGATAGGTAATGTGATGGAGGCTGTGGACCAAAATTTTGCATAGTTTCCATAGTAGTTTGAAATAAGCATCTTTTACCATCTTTTTCTTTTCAAATAAGTTTAGAATCAAATATTCAAATATCTACATTTTAGCTAGGACCTGCTGAATTGTATCAGATAAAAATGTCCAAGTGCCCTTGAAATTTTTGGTAACAAATCTTTCTTTTGTTTGGCAGTCGGGTTTGCTTGATTAGTCAATGCAGGTGGAGAAGCATTTTAGAGATATTATTTAGAGATGTTATTTCTCTGAGCTCAAACATTTTTTGAAAGCTCTTTAAGACATTTTTTTTTATCTTGAAATGCCTAAGAAAAACGTTTAAGTGGCTTTTGAAATTAGCAATGGTACATTATCTTAATATAAATGAAAAAGTCAACAGATTCAGAGTAGACAGAAAATAGAGAACTTAGAAGGTTCTAAATATTAACGCTATAGTTAGCTGCAGTTTGTTTTAACAAGCTTAGAGAGTTTGAATAATGGCCATTGAGCTCTGAATTTTCCTTGGTGTAATTTGTCCATCAGTTTACAAAGGTGAATGAGAATGAACAATAAAATTTGAATGTATAGCTGGCTGGAGTCCCAGAGTGTTTGGAATGCTTTTGAATTGTAAGGATTTCATTCTATTTCTTATTAATATCTCAAGAGCAAAGGAAATTTTATAAATCCTATCGGGAAATGTCAGGAGTTTGTAGTGTTGTTTTAGATGGTGGCAACTGCCCTAGTGGCTTTTAATTGGCCATCTTGCACACACCATTTAGAATGTCTATTTTTGCTCTTGGAAGATATTCAGAAACAAGCCAGGGAAAAAGAGCCAAATCATTTGTAGACATGTGTAACCAAACCAAAATTAAATCAAACTCACATAAATTTTAACCCAGATGTGCAAATCAAACAAAATATTAAACCAGGAATGCATAATCAAAGGAATTCACAAGAAAAGACACGCTGCACAGACAAGACATAAATTTTGTAGAAACCAGAATACTTAAACCAGAAGCCCTTTCCTTATATCAGAAAGGGCTTGCCAAAACAAAACAAAACTTTTATATTTCCAGAAGTGATCCAGGGTCCTTTATATAAGGTAGCGTTATAACAAAATCAGGTTCTGAATAAAGTAAAAGAGAACTCACTGAAGGGAGAGAGTCTGAGAATCTGAGAAAAGATTGATCAGGGCAGAAAAGGCAACTCACAGAAACAGACAGCACAAGGGCTCCATCTGTATCATACTCAATTCCAGTGGCCACAAATTTCATTTGTCCAAGGTGAGCTCACTTTTGCTCCATTTCTGATACCATTTTGTCAATCTGAGTAACTAGCAGAGAGGGAGACTAAAGGAAAATGATGTTTATTTGGGAATAGGCATTGCAATGAAAATACTCATGACATAGTAAACTATGTGCATATTCAGGGAGGTAAATAAAGAAAAAGATTTTTAAAGGAAAGAGGAGGATTACATAATAGTTTTGAATCAATTACCCTTGGCTACAAGGATCAGTAACAAAAGTGGCACCAGTTTGAAGTTGGACAGGCAGTTGCCAAGTAGATGTCCTAAACAAGTATTTTTTCGTGAAAGGTTGCAATGACATTTGTGTAAGGTTGTGGGTTTTGCAGTCTTTTGTGATAGCTCTTGTTAGTAGATATTTGCTCATGAGAACACTCCTTTTATGGCCTTCCTCAGCTCTAGATTGTCAGAGTTTTTAATACAAGTGACTCCATTTTGTTTGCATTTGTAGAAAATTGAGTGCCTTAATGATTGTATGGAGGAAGGTATCTGTCAATATATCCCAAACAAGATAAACAAAGAAACACATATCTAGAAACATTGTAGTGAAAATGGAAACATCAAAGAAATAGTAACATAGTTCTCTTTTATCCGTAGTTTTACATTCTGAGATTTCAGTTACCCACTATCAACCATAGCCTGAAAATATTAAATGCACAATTCCAGAAATAAGCAATTCATAAGTTTTAAACTATGTGCCATTCTGAGTGTAATGAAATCTTGCACTATTTGGCTCCATCCCACCCAGGACGTGAGTCATCCCTTTGTCCAGTGTACCTTTGTCCAGTGTGCACTACCCTCCCATTAAGGCACTTAGCAGCCCTCTCGTTTACCAGATCAACTGTCCCAGTATCTCAGTGCTTGTGTTCAAGGAACCCTTATTTGGCTTAATTCAGATATGGCAAAGAGAAGCTGTAAAAGACTCTCTTTAAGTGAAAAGGTGAAAGTTCTCAACTTAAGGAAAGAAAAACAATTGTATCTTAAGGTTGCTAGGATTTATGGTAACAATGAATCTTCTATTTGTGAAATTATTAGGAAGGAAAAAAATTCATGCTAGTTTTGCTGTTGCATCTCAAACTGCCAAAGTTACAACCATAGTGTATGATAAGTGCTTAGTTAAGGCGGAAACGACCTTAAATTTGTGGGTAGAAGCATGTTCCAATTGATGGCAATCGAGTTTGGTACTATTTGTAGTTTCAAGCATCCACTGGGGGTCTTGGAATGAATCCCTCCATGGATAGGAAGAGATTACTGTAAAAATATCTTGAAATCATTAGAGAGAAAAGACAGGCTACCTAGAAAGGCATAATAGACTGACTAATGATAGGTTGATAAAAGATTAATGATAGAATTTCAACAGTAACAAAGGAACCAAGAAAACAGTGGAAAAATCTTAAAATGTTGAGAGAAAATAAGTATCAACCAAGAATTGTGTATCCAGCCAAACTCCATTTCTAGTGCAAGTGTGAAGTGTGAAGTAAAGTATTTCTAGAGCAGAAAGCAAACCTTTGAAAGTTTATCACCTTATTATCATTAGCAAGAAGAAAATTGATTACAAGAGGACAGATAGAACACAAGAAATATTAAAAAAAATGATGAATATATATATATAAATATAAAACTTGTCTGTATCAGTTAATACTGATAATATCTAATTTTGGTTGTTACAAAAAGAACAGAGCTAAAATACTGGGTACCTAGAGTACCTGAGTTGCAATGTTGTTGATTTTGAGCCAACTGCCAATTACTGGATTTGAGCATACACTTTTAAGTTAGATTCTACCCAAGACTACAGTGAAGACCTGGTTGAGGATGTCAATTAAAAGATACAACCAAGGAAGCTACTTTTTGTTATAAAGTATATTTATTTTCATTCGACAAGTTAATGAAGCAATCGATTAAGCCAACAAGCTATGACAGTTGAAAGACAGGGAAGGGATGTACTACCTTATGCCTGTAATTTTGCCAGACATTCTATTTCCTTTGGCTGTTTATTCCCAGCTGATCCTTTGTTCACAAGTATTCTCTAACCCAAGCAGTGTTAGGTGGTCACAGTAATCTCACTTAACTATTTGCAGCAAGATCAGAGTACTCCAGAGAGAGGCAGGGAGTACAATGCTGTCCTTGTCTGGAGGGTGGCAGGTGAGGCGTTATATGCTTAACTAGGAACCTGGGCATATATGATACGTCTATTGGTTCAAATTAACTTATAAATGTCTTTAGACTTCGAGTAAATAGGATGTGTAAAACAGATGTTACTTGTTTAAAAATTAAATGTCTAACAGATACTTATCAGTATCAGTTTTTCCAGAAGTCTCCAGATTAGCCAATCAGAAGGTTTCCATTAATGATGGAGTAAGATTCTAACAGAGGACTCACCTTTCATTAAGCAGCTGTAAAACTTAGATGTAATACAAAAAGGTACAGGAGAGTGAATGTGGAAGCCAACAGGCTCTGCTTGTCTCAGATGCGGAATACAGCCTTCAGGGACAGTCTCGGAGCGGTATAAAGCAAGCACCTATTTCCAAATCTTAGCGTGGGGTTAATTGCAGTCTATGAGGCCACCCAGTAATGTGTGGGGTAATTGTGAAAAATCACACTGTATTTCTGGCTGGGGGAGCCAGAAAACTGATGCTAAGGAAAATGCTACTGAAGTGAGGGAAAAAACCCTGAAAGGGAAAGGGCCAGACAAAGAACTCCATACTCACATCTCTAACCCTGAATAGACGAAAATGGCTCCCTCCTTTCAAATATTCTTCTGCACAAATTCCAGCAACCTCAGCCTCTGCGCTCAATCTCTGTCTTCTTATGTCAGCAAGACCACCATGCTCTGCTTGTGTCCCTTGCTGTGAGAGAGTAAGGATTTCTTAGGTCTTTCCCGGCCATCCCACAGCACGCCCAAGTGTGTGGCCTTCTAGATCCCCAGCAATACGTCTGAGCTTTCTTAAAACCCCATATGGACGTCTCATTCTGTAATTCGTTAGGGAGTCTTCCAGTGCTTTCGAGAATATTAATAGATTCATGTACTTTATTTTGCACATTTATTTGTTGCTATTCACAAAGTATTGCTCTGAAAAAACTGATTGTACTATTTCCAGAAATAAAAACTCCACACAAGATTTTCCTTTAATGTTTTTGGAACAGTCTCTTATTTGTCTAACTAGCATTGCCACCTCGGTCACTGGGATGTTAAATAATTACCGCTGATTGGTTTTTCTCAAATGCCCTGGACACAGGACCTTTCCCACTGAGCAAGTTCTGAGTCGGTTCAATAAACACTGTGAATTGGGCTTTTCCAGGGAACCGCAAGACAGGTCCGATAGGAACAATTATCTGGAGACGGAGCTCTTTGGGGAGCATCAGGCCCATTCTGCTTCCTTCAGTGGTTGCTAGAATGCTGGTTTTCAAGGCTACCAAGAACTGGGATAAGGAATTGCAAACAGGGCAAGTAAAAGTGCCACAAAGCTGTTCTTACTGAGATGCAGTCATTTTTCCTGAATAAACACTCCTCAGATTATCACAAGCCTTTCGTTAATTTCCAGAGTTCTGAAAAAGTTTATTTGGATTGTTTTTTCCTGTGGTTTCATTATTTTTATGGAAGAACAGATTTTCAGAGGTCCTTACTCTACCATTCTAGAAATGCTGCTTCTCCCATGTATTTATTTTGCTCTTCATTCTTTCTTACACCTCTGTCATTTGAGATCACTTTCCTTCAGCCTGAAGAATAGTATCATTTAATATTTCCTTTGGTGTGAGTCTTCTGATGACAAAAATCCTTCAGATATTTTTGTTTAAAAATGGCTATAATTCCACTGCATTTTCAAAGAATATATTTGCTGAAAATTAAATTATATATTTTAATATTTTCTTTCAACAACCCAAATATATCATTTGTCTTTTATGATTTATCATAAGAAGTCAGCTACTTGTCTTATTTGGCTTCTTTTGAGATACTTTGTCTTTTATTCTCCGGTTGCTTTTAAAATGTTCTCATTTTTGTTTTTCTCTGTAGTTTATGCTGCACCTGGAGATGATTTTCTTTGTGCATGTCCTGCTTAGAGTTTGTGGTGCCTTTCAAACACGTCCACTGACCTCTGTCAGCAGTTTTGAAAGATTGTTAACTATTACTTCTTCAAATATTGTTTCTCTCCCACTCTCCTCTCTCTTCTCCTTTTGGTAGTCCAAGTAGATGTATGTTTGTCCTTTTTATTAAATCTAATGTTTTTTTAGATATCCTTTTCTGTATTTAAAAAATAATTTTGTTTGTGCTTCAATCTGGACATTTCTTCTAACCTGCCCTATAATTCACAGTGCTCACTGCACCAACTATTCTGCAGTTAAATCCATTCGTGATATTCTTAAGCAACTGTATTCTTTAGTTCTCCATGCTTCATTTGGTTCTTTTTTACTTTACAGTGATTTGATGAAATTTTTGGCTCACCATGTAGTTCCTTGAACCTATTTATCACACGAATTTTAAAGTGTACTTTGATCTGCATCTCCCATGTATCTTTTTCTAATGATGTTTTGTCACTTCAAACAGTCATGTTTTCTCTTATGCTAGTTTTTGTTTGCTTTGTTTGGTTAGCTTGAGTGCAGGATATTATACTGTAAGGTTAGAGGATCCCCCCATCAGGGTCTGCATGATGTATCTTTGCCCACAGAGGATTTATTTTTATTCTGGCAGGCAGCTCAGCAAGGGGTACTAACAATGCCAGTACACATTAATCTCATTAGTCATTGAAATGATGTAAACCTGGGCTTTAGTCCTTTCCAGTGCTGGTCTATTTCTGTTTACCCTAATTTTTAGAGCGTAACCCTTCAAGGTGTCGGCAAAAGGTGTTTTCCAAGGCCTCATCATAGATGGGTCCTGAACTCCAATTTTTGTTCTTCTCCAGCCTCTCAGCCCCGTGAGTCAGCCTAGTTAAGCATTGTTCAGCCTCCCCGCCTCTGAGCTGCCTCTTTAGGAATCAGTAAATGTATGGAGAAGAAAAGCAGCACCTGATGCTGAGATTATCTTCCTGGGCTTCCAGTCTTTCCTGTATTCTAGCCTCTCAAATCCTCTATCTTCATTACGTAGGTAGTTTTCCAATGGCTTCAAATAGACTATTTGTACTTCATTTTGTACATTTGCTTTTCTGTTTGTTTGTTTTTGTTTTTTTTTACAAGGAATATTGCTCTGAAGCAACTGATTGCACCATTTCCAGAAATAAAAACTCCACTCAAAATTTTAGTACTTGACCCTGGGTTTCTGAATCTGATTTCTAGAATTTTTTTTTTTTTTAACCCCAAGGAAAAGTTGTTTTGCATCAGAGGATATAATTGAGATTTTTATGAAATTCAAAGAAAAGAATGCCACATCATCATGGTGGCTTCCCAATGCCATGACAGAAAACCTTGATTAGAATCAACTGGGGTGCTTGCTAAAGATGTAGAGTCTTACTCCAATCTCCGAGTGCCCCAGAAGTACATTCTACAAAGCTTCTCTTTAATTTTTAGACAAAAGAAAGACTGAGAACATTTTCACCAGGAGAAGAAACCAAAAATAAGATCAAAGTATTGACTAGTATATTAGTTTACTAGGGTTGCTATAACAAAGTACTACATACTGGGTGGCTTAAACAACAGACGTTTGTTTTGTCACAGTTTTGGAGTCTAGCAGTCCAAGATCATGGTGCCTGCAGAGTTGGTTTCTTCTGAGGCCTCTCTTCTTGGCTGGCAGATTGGTTATCTTTTCCTGGTGTCTTCACATGGTCTTCTATCTCTATATGTTGGTGTCTAAATTTTCTCCTCCTATATGATCACTCGTTGTATTGCATTAGGGCCCATCCTAATGACTTTAATTACCTCTTTAAAGACCCTATTTCCAAAGAGTCACATTCTGAGGTACTGAGGGTTATAACTTAAAATATGAATTTGGGGTGGGGGCACAAGTCAGCCTATAGGACCCAAGGTAATGAATCTCAGCTCTCAAGAAGAGATACCATTAATTCCATACATTGAAGCCCATTAGAATTTAGAGTTAAACCCAGAGAGCATTCAGAAAATGACTCTTCAAACTACTACACTCAGTGATAAGGTGAAGAGACAATTTTTCCAGGAATGTCAATCTTATTGCCAAATTCCCCAAGACTGCCATATGTCCCATTCTTTCAAAGATGTAGGTGTTCAACATTTCCCTGAATTTAATGAGATATTTCAGAATTTTTTGAAAACTCTCTCTTTAAAACTTAATATTATCTCAACTGAATTTCTTAATTTTTAGAAAAAATAAAGTAAAAAATGCATTAACTTCTTTAATATGCTTTTAAAAATGAGTGATATATTTGTAACTTTTTAAAAAGAACTTATGTCATTCCCTTAAAAATCAATCCATGGAGAGTACAGATCTTCAGATTATTGACTGCTGAAGTATCACAAGCAATAAATTACCAAAAGAGTATTAAATAGATCTCACACTGCAGACACCTAATCTGTGGAGTATAGAGAGAGTTCAAGGAGAAGTTAATTATTTAAACTTACATAGCAACACATTAATTCAACATGTACTTACCAGTGGTACTGTATATTTTTGCTTAGTTTAAAATAGGCATTTTAGTGGTTACAAAACAAAAACAAAAAAACCTCTGATCCATAGACCCTGTTCTCAAAGGGCTTATAGTCTAGCTGGGAAGACACTAAAACCATGAAATGTTTCATGGAATGTTGGGAGTCATCCTTGCTCAGAGGTTATACTACTCTCTGAGTTAACTATCTGAGCCGTGTATTGTATTGTCAAAGTAAACACAAAGATTATTGAAATTTAAGGTAGAAAAATTAAGATTACATTCAACTCAACTTGAAATAGCTGAATTTCCATCAACGCTAATCATTTATGATGTAGATAGTTGAAAAAAGTAGCCAAAAGTAGAAAACATTTTAAGTACAAAATAAAGGTTACAATAATTATGGCAGTTCCTACAGTCTGTTTGACTTCCAAGACAGGTACAGTTTCTTTTTCATATGTCTGAGTAAAAAAAAAAAAAAAAAATCATGGGAAAAATTTTCTGTAAACATTTTGGCCATCTTGTTCTTTCGACTAATTGTGTAGTTTTATATTATTCTAGAAAGGAATAAAGCACTGTCACTTAGTACATACTTTCTAGTAAAAATGTGAAGAAAAATAAAGAATTAAGGTGTTTATAACTGTGTCATCTTAGAATAAAAGCAGCTTTTAAAATGAAAGTATATATATTTGAGCAAATATCAGCGCTTTCTTTTTCCACTTTATATATATATATATATAAAACTATTCCCTAACTACAGTATTATGACACCACCTACTGGGAATTCTGAAGACGACAATCAAGTTTTCTCAATATAACTAACAATCCTTTCTTCAACTATATGCATTTTTTACATTACCAAAAAAGCGATCAAAATAATGATCAACATACTGATGACGGCACAGAGAAATCTGACAACTTTATTAGTAAATTTTCATTTATGGAAGCCTCTAGTTTACCCATTTATCTTAGCTGTTTTGGGTACTCTCTATTAAACAGGATGATCATACCTAGATGAACTGGTTTGGCTAGTTTGAAATTGATAATAGACTTGTTTATTAAACCAAATACTCATTTACTAACCTACAATGAGAGATAATTCCTTGCAAGATGAATTTGGTTCTATTTTTGCATCAATATACTGCAGAAGTCTAATCACAGCAGGTTGGGTAAACGTGTGGCACAGGCTGGTTCTCTGGAAGCAGAGATCGGTCAGCACCTGTGGAAAGAATGGGAAAAGCAGGATTGGGTAGACAGAGTCCAGCTGTGATTATCAAAGCTGTGGCCAACCCAGTGGAGGACTCTGGGGCACATATGGCTCTGCATGGAGCCAAAATGGCCTGACCTTTAATTCACGCATCCATGGGCCCCTGATGTGGGAGATCCCAGGAAAAGCAGGCCCGTGAGTGACCCTCTGTAGCTGAGGCAGATCCTGAAGGATCTGCCAGCAACAACGAGAGACTCCTCTCTAAATCCAACTCAACATGGGATTAGAGAGATGATGTAAAGATAAATTAAGGCCACATTTTTGGAAAGATTTATTAATTTGATAAACACAATCACATCTATCATACTATTTCTTTCAATTCTCCTTTCTAAAATTTTTCATTCCCTATGTATGTATAACTGCCATGAAAGTTGAGACAAATTCTTTTAAACATCCATATCTGAAAGGATTCTTTATGCTAATTTCTACATCTTTTATATTTACCTCTTGGCCATGGCTTATATAAAGTCAACTAAGACGCCGTGTTCCTCAAGTCTAATACTTTTCATTTTTTATTTTCAACTTTTCTGAGTATAAGTTACTTGACTCATGAAGGATTTGAATTTATTACCAGGTTCCTGCTATCACCATCAACCTGGAGCCACTTCGAAATATAAAGTCGTCATCTTGAGATTTTTCAGATTATCTGTGCAATGTCAATTCCAGCCTCAAACCCACAGACCCAGATACTCAGCTTGTGGTTGTGAATTGTTCCCTCGATCCAGAGTAAACCATGAAAAAGACAAGTTTATTTACTGTCTTCTTGGAGGAAAGGTTTTCTCCCTTTTTCCTGACGAGTTTTCTTTTTGCGTGGGCCCTAGGCTTTATGTTTTTCCCCTGCTCACTGGCCTAAATTAAGTTTGTGGGTCCAAAGAGTCAGTTTACAGTGGGAGAAAGAAACTAGTAAATTTTTTTTTAAAATGTAAATTTATGTAAGAAAGGTAGTATTTACTTATGTGATGAAAAAAATTACAAAAATATGATAAATACCAATAAATATCACTAAATCCAGTCATCTCTATAATTTTTTTGCAGGTTTTTGTCTGCATCCCTTTGTATGCTGTCAATTTTGTTATATTAATATTTTCTATCGGGAGACTAGACAAGTAATTTATTCTTCCTTTAGCACAGTTGATCAAAATGGATTCAGGCTTTCTTGATTCTTGGCCATTGAGAATATTGTTTACTTTCTTCTTAGCTGCCCTAACAGATACATTAAAACTGTTTTAATATTTAATCCAACCTCATAAGTATCTGGTTAATGGGAGTGTTTTCTGGCTGTATGGGCAGCCATGTTGCTGGAAAAAGAAGTCCCCATTGAACTCTTGAAGTCACTCCAACATGCCTTTGTCCTCACCTCTCTGAAACAACCTTTGTCAAGATTGCCTACTCTTTTGTCCTCATTTTACTCGGAAGCACTTCACATAGGTGTCCACTTTCTACTTTTAGAGAAATTCTCTCTTGGACCAAGAGACACCATCTGACTTTCCTACTTCATTCGACATTCTTCTCTATTTCCTTCCCAGGTTTTTGCTCCGGCGTAGAACCTGTTAATGTTCCTCAGACTCAGTCCTAGGCCCTCCTCTCTTCTTTCTCAGTCATCTTATTACATGATATTATGAATTCCCTTGGCTATAAATGTATCTCAGAGCTGATGATCTATATTTAACTTTACGCCTCTGGGAGATAATTCTACTCTAACCTCCGAATTTATAACTTCAATTGCATACTTACATACAGAAAATTAAAACACAAAATCATATGAAAGTAGAAGTTCAGAGACTCTCAGATGTTCCTTTCAAATTTCTCCCTCCTAGAAGTAACCACTATCTTGACTTATATGGTAATCCTTTCCTTCATTTTTTAATTTAGTTTTACCATCCATGCATGCATTCTTGTATACTTTGGTTTTACCTAAGGTTTTTTGGAACATTAAATAAATAAAATTATACTATATATGCTTTCATCTTGCTTCTTTCTCATTATTTCACCCAGGTGGATGATATATGGAACTATGATTTGCACTTTTTTTTAATTTTTAAGACACAGTCTTGCTCTGTTGCCTGGGCTAGATAGGTACAGTGGCATCATCATAGCTCACTACAACCTGATCACAGCTCACTGCAGCCTCCAACTTCTGGACTCTATTAAGGGACACATGAATCTATTAATAACAGGACAAACAATATTCTTTTTGGATAGGAATACTCAATGTTGTAAAGGTGCCACAATTTCACTATATGTCCTGTATAGTGTCTCATGCCCTATGTAGCCTATATAATCAAAATGTCAATGGAATATATAGTTGAAAGAAGATTAAATAATTCTAAAGTTTATCTGTAAAGTAGTACAGAAAATTCTGAAGGAAAATGAGCAATAAGGGTATATGTGTTGGGGAGTAATACTTGACCTATTAGATATGAAACTGTATATTAGTTATAAAACAAGTATTTTAAATCAATGTTCAAACAATACGAAGCAACAGTAATTAGACTACTGATGGTTATTGAACAGAGAAGATAAATGAACTAATGTGTTCATAAATATCAAAAATTAAAACTATCTAGTGAAGGCTACATTTTAAATCAATCAGTGAGATGAGGAATTATTTTGTAAACAGTATTATGACAACTGGATAATATTAGCAAAAAATGTTGACTCTTTACCTCATTAAATTAATAATTAAGACATAAAAAATTAAAACATAAAAATATCAGGAGAAAACATGGGTCAGTATTTTTATAATCTTGGCCAGGCAAAATTGTTTTTAAACATTACACTGTAAGCAGAAATTATAAACCAGATCAACAGATTTGATTACATAAAAATTGTCACAAAGCACTAATAAGGAAACTTAAAATAAATGACATAAGAAAAAATATTGCAGTGTAATAAGGATTAACGATTCCTAATATGAGCAACTGCAAATTGATAGACATGAATACCCAAAAGAAAAAACGTTAATGGTATAAACCATTAACTACACAAGAAATACTAATACAGCCAATTAACATATTGAAATACACTCTCACTAAAAATAATGCAAACAATAAACTTTTGGCTGTCATTGAAAAATATTAAAGACCGACAATATTCTGTGTCTCGTGCACTATTGGTGGCAGTGTAAACTGGAACAGCTTTGGTAAAGGGCAGTTTGCCAATCTAGCTCAAAATTTTAAATCTGCATACTCAGTGACCCAGACAGAAATTATACATTTAGAAATTCAGTGGAAAGACAAAATGCATAAAATATACAGAAATATGTAGCAGCCTAAAGTATATGTGCACAAATTATTCTTCTTATAATCAAATAGTGTATAGCAGTTAAGAGAGGTAGGTTTATAAACACTTACTTGAAAATATATCTACATTTATTGTGGTTTTTATTTTTTTTTGGAAACAGTCTCACTCTGTTGCTCCAGAGTGCAGTGCCATCGTCATAGCTCACTACGATCTCAAACTCCTGGGCTCAAGGGATCCTCCTACCTCAGCCTCCCAAGTAGCTGGGACTAGGGCGCATGCCACGATTCCCACCAATTTTTCTATTTTTAGTAGAGACAGGGTCTCAAATTGCTCAGGCTGGTCTCAAACTCCTGAGCTCAAGCAATCCTCCTGCCTCGCCTCCCAGAGTGCTAGGATTACAGGTGTCAGCCACTGTGCCCGGCCTGTTGCGAAATTTTTAGATCACTTTGATACAGTTTTGTGTATATATGTGCATGTGCATAGGAACATGTCCAGGGGAATCAACACAAGTGTTAGCAGTGCCTGAATCTGGATATAGATGATCTGGGTGGGTTATTACTTTTGTTTTGTTACTTATGTTTATTTTATGTACATATCACCTGATGGATTGTTGGCATGTGGTAAGCACTAAATAAACGTGTGAATGAATAGATGGGCATGAATTCCTGATTATAATATGCATACCCCCTTTGCATCTTAGAAATAAAGCATTAAATAGCATTAAAGTCTCATTTCATAGAAAAGAGCAACAAGATTTCAATGAGAACTAGTACACATAGTCTTGAGGCCTCAAAGTCTCTACAAATTCCTGAATATCTGGTGTTTTAAGAATTAACTCCTTTGGATAAAAAGGAATCTTTGAAGGTATCCAGTGTCCTGGTTCTTTACCTACTGTCTCTCAGCTCCAGTTCCACCCTTCTATCCTCCGCTCTGTGACGCTGGGGCTGGGACCCAGCAAACTACATTTCCCTGACCCCTTTGACTGCTGTTTTCCTATTAGGTTAGGAAGACAAATAGGAAGTGCCCAGGGGAAGTGGGAAGGTAGGAAAACAAGATAAACTTCTTTGTCTTTGATTGCAAAGCCTTATCAGCATGGATCTACTAATGGCAGTTGATCCATTCCACTACTTCCAGAACTTCTAGAACTGCCTGGATCACACCCCTCAGAATTGCCAAGACCAGTAGTAGCTGGTGGGGAACTTTCTCAAGAGGTCTGAGTACCAATATCTGTTGACCGTTTTTTTGGTGCTCCAAGGCTCTGGTAACCCCCCTTATTCCTCCTTTGTCCCCCCCAAACCCCAGGACTAGCAGCTGCATCCTGCAGTTATGATCTCTGGGTTATCCTCTAATGCCTCTGTATCCGTATTGCCTCTGTTGAAATAGGGAGGTCTTTCCTGATTGGACACGTGCTGATAAGAGGTACTTGTGGAAGAACATAGTAAAGTTGTTAATGGCAGGATTAAGATAGAGAGACGTGTGCACAGAGGGAAATAAAACTCAACAGAAATCAAATAGGAGGGAGCGGGAGAAGCGGATGGGCGAAAACCTTCCTAAGGGTACAATGAACACTATCTGGGTGACAGGCACACTTATAACCATCCCTCAAGCATTATAAAAGGGATCCATGTAACCAAAGATATTTTACCCCCGTAATACTTTGAAATAAATAATTTTTTAAAAAAGAGACATAAATGCTGAAGGCCAATTTATTAAGGTGGTACTTTGGAGGGTGTTTGAATGTTAAAGGGATATTAACACAGAAAGACATCTACATCAGCAAGGGTCTGGGCAGCTCTGTCCAGTGGAACTTCCTGTGATAAACATGTTGTCCAATTTGGTAACTAATAATCACATGAGGCTATCGAGCATTTGAAATGTAGTTAGCATGACTAACAGAATTTTTAATTGCATTTGATTTATACTTAAATAGCTAGTGGCTACTGTATTAGTGCAGGTCTTGGGTGACTAGAGGGCAAGAGAACCTCAAGAATGTACCTCTATTAAGTTGCCAGATATTTTAATAGGGGCTAGGGTTACAAAAACAAGAGATTCAATCTCTCTCTAAAGGAGTTCAGTCCAACAGTGAAAGACAGTCACGTAAAACAAACCACTTAGAAAGGTCACTCTGCTAAAAGCATGGAAGATGGATTTTAGTGGCAAGATCAAAGATAGACTACACAGAGACAAATCTAATAGGCCAAATTCAGAGATGACGGACCTCATCAGCCACAATAGTGAGAAGTATTAAAAAATCTGACTTGTTGACACTTGGTAATCAATGGGAAATAAAAGTAGAATTAAGAATAATTCCTCCTCTATTCTGGATTATATCATTCCCTCAAAGGAATATAAAAGAATCAGATTTGGGAAAAAGTGATGAATTCTGCTTGGATGTGCAAAGTTTAAAGGACCTATGAAATATTCAAACATATATGTTGAAAAGACAACTAGAAATATTAATATATATTAGTCTAAAACTCACAAGGGAAGTTTGGTTAGAAAACACTGACTTGTGAATGATCTAGGCAGTATGGGAAGATGGAACTAGTAGACATGACCACACGGTAAAGGTAAAAAAAGAAGGGGATGAAGTACCATACCTTGAGCAAAAATATCTAGAAGCAGAAAGAAAAGGAAATGACTAAGATACAGGTATAAAGGAGATTAGCCCAAAGAGGCCTATCTTGGAAGCCACGATCCTGAAAGTCAGAAGCAGGAGTAATCAACACTGACAAATTATAAAAAGGGCTCACAATTACTGACTATTTAATATGTGGCAGATATTTTTTAAACGTTTTATATGAAACGCATTTAATCCTTAAAGAATCTTCTAAGGTAGTTTATACTGCAATGCCCATTTTATAGAGGAAGAAATTGAGGCATAGAAAAGTTAAATGGCTCACTGAAGGTCAACACACAAGAAGTAAATAGCAGAGCAAGCATCTGAACCTAGGCAGTTTGGTTCCAAAGCCTGCACTCTTAGCCATTCAGAAGACACAGGGAAATCCAGTAAGGACTGAAAAATATTTGTGTGCAGCTCTGGCTAGAGCATATTCCAAAATCGGCATATTTCATGGCTGAGGGGGCATAAACAATTTTAGGCCCCCTGCCCTTTCATGTGACATACAGTAAGGCAAAAAGAAAATCCCTCCACCCTACTTCAGCTGAGGCTCGATTACAGTCTCTCAGGATAGGGCCACAGGCAATTCTTAGATAAACTGAAATTGGAAGAGCAACTATCTAAACCAAGAGTTATTGAACCAATTTTCATATTAAAACCTTTTAAGAACACACATGATAGGACCTAGACACTTTAAAAAGAAAAAAAATAAGTTTCTCATACGCTTCTGATGCACAACCAGGGTTAGGAACACTGGTCTAGCTTTGGATTATAAAAAAGCAAGAGAAGGCTGGGCGCGGTGGCTCACGCCTGTAATCCTAACACTCTGAGAGGCCAAGGCGGGTGGATTGTTTGAGCTCAGGAGTTCGAGACTAGCCTGAGCAAGAGCGAGACCCCGTCTCTACCAAAAATAGAAAGAAATTAATTGGACAGTTAAAAATATATAGAAAAAATTAGCTGGGCATGGTGGCACATGCCTGTAGTCCCAGCTACTCGGGAGGCTGAGGCAGGAGGATCGCTTGAGCCCAGGAGTCTGAGGTTGCTGTGAGCTAGGCTAACGCCACGGCACTCACTCTAGCCAGGGCAACAAAGTGAGACTCTGTCTCAAAAAAAAAAAAAAAATCCACTGGTAACTGCGGCTAATCGGAGTGTGTATTCAGGGCAACTTGAATCGATGCTTCCAGGTTGCAGTCCTCAAACTCAGCCCAAATAAACTCTCTACTTACATTAATTTGCCCCGGTTTTTTCCTTTAGGTGGCCAGGTGCTCAGCATGTGCTAGCTGACCGGAGCTCACATGCACCTGCGCTGAAAATGCCCAGAAGGGCTCAGCTGCTGTTATTTCATTTAGATTTGAATCCTGACATCCCCAGCGTCACCCGAACTGTCCCTGGCCCCATCAAGAGCCTTGACTCGGGCTAGAGGGGCAAAGGAGCACCCCCCTCCCTCGCCTCCCCAACCTGTAAAAGCAGGAGCTCGAAGGTTCTGTCCTACTCAGAAGATCCTGTCTGGGCCCTGGGAGTGGGATGGGGGAATGGAAGCCTTAGTTGCCTCAACCGTCAACAAAGACCAAGTACCATCTCCCAGGCTGCTGTGAGGAACCGGAAGGAGCTGGTGTTTCAGTGTGTGCTCAGGGAATGCTAAGCTCTTGTTGAAATTGTTGTGGTTTCTGGACGAGGAAGACCAAGATTCCGCCCACCCGGCTCTGACCTCGGACAGTAGGGGTATGTGTGGGGAGTTGAGTCTGCTGGGCTGGTGCCTCTGGGCGGAGGAAGGGGCGATGTTTACAGTCAGCACAGCTGGCCTGGGCTCCAGGTGGTATGTACACTGTGACCAGCACGCAGAGGCCCATCCAAGCTCTGGGGCCCTCTGGGGCCTGGATCCAGGGACAGCCTTCTGTGGGAGTCTGGGGGCTGCTGGAACGGGTGGGGGTCCTCTGGGTGCCTCCCTGAAGGGCACAAAGCCAGGTTGCTGGCCCCAGGGAGCCGGAGAGGAGAGGTCAGGACTGCAGGCCTGCTTCTTCCTCCCACCCTCCCTCCTTCCCTCCCTTCCTTCCTTCCCCTTCTTTCCCCTTCCTTCCTTCCTTCCCCTCCCTCCCTCCCCTTCCTTCCTTCCTTCCTTCCCTCCTTCCTTCCTTCCCCTTCCTTCCTTCCTTCCGTCCCTCCCTCCCCTTCCTTCCTTCCTTCCCCTTCCTTCCGTCCCTCCCTCCCTCCCCTTCCTTCCTTCCTTCCTTC
>CAUYSK010048702.1:0-35561 GCA_963575035.1 Avahi laniger | reverse complement strand
AATCGTAAATATACTTTTTTTTATTTTCATTTTTTTTTTTGTGGAACAGCGTCTCACTCTATTGCCTGGGCTAGAGTGCCGTGGCATCATCCTAGCTCACAGCAACCTCAAACTCCTGGGCTCAAGCAATCCTCCTGCCTCAGCCTCCCGAGTAGCTGGGACTACAGGCATGCGCCACCATGCCCAGCTAATTTTTTCTATATATTTTTAGTTGTCCAGTTAATTTCTTTCTAATTTTAGTAGAGATGGAGTCTCGCTCTTGCTCAGGCTGGTTTCGAACTCCTGAGCTCAAACAATCCGCCTACCTCGGCCTCCCAGAGAGCTGGGATTACAGGCGTGAGCCACCGTGCCCGACCGCAAATATACTTTTCAAAGCTCCTATTCTATTGGAATTTCCACATCCTACAGAGAATTATATTATTATCTGTTAAGGTCTTTAAATGATTAAAGCAAGTGTTTTCACTGAATATTTTTGGACATAGCAAATAATGTCACACTTAAATGTTCACACCAGTTGTTTACCTCACACCAACCACTGAGTTTAATGTTGACAGTAGGTGGCATTAGGTATTGACTTCTTTCATCTTTCGTCTTAAATGTTCTATTTGTTCTTGCCACGTCACCTCACATAAATTCTAAAAAGTAGGGAGTAAATCAGAACTTGAAGATACCACACAGGTGAGAAAGATCACTTCTTCTTAATAAATATCTCAAAGAACATCTAATCCTCTCAAAAAGCATGAATTATATTACCTATTCCAGTTCTTAGTTTTACAGCAAAACAGCTGAATTTTATGGGCAGAATTAAGACTGAGGTCTCAAACAATCAATGTGTATACCAGATAGTGCCACTGTGTATACAACATGTATACCAGATGTCCGTTATTCAAACTGGTTGCTATGGAGATAATTATTGTCATAATTTGTCTTAGCAGATTGATCATCAGAAGAGACTTTGAGAAAACTCCCACAGCTTCTGGCACAGCAGAAACTTAAAAAGCAATTCATTGTAATCTTATATTACCCTACCTTGTCCAATTTATAAAGATTTGACAACATGTTGATCATCCTCAAACTGAAAAGAAAATTCAAGCAACATTTTTAACTTTTTAAAAATTTCTTTCTTCCATTCCACATTGTTATTATACTACAAATAAACCCTAAGAACCATTTAATACTTATATTAAATCAAGAAAAGTAATTTTTAAAAAAATTTAATATTAATTTTAAAAATTTAATGTTGAGCTCAATGTTTACCAAGATATTAAACATGTACATTAGTCTTTGACATTTTCCATCCCCACTTATTTTTCTTCCTTGTGTATCCTGACATGTGAATGATCTTAAGACTCTGCCCCAGCTCACTTCTCTTTGATTGTTCTACTTTGCATCAACTCTCACCTCTGTAGGAACAGCCATCAGTCTTACCTACGCCTCATCGCTCACAAATACCTGATACACCTTTCTAACCCGCGAATCAATTCAGACTCTATGTGACCAGGGGAGTTTTTCTCTCTCTGACCAACAAATCCTTGGCGTCATCTGTAGTAATTGCTCATTCTAGCAATCCCTTTGCTAGTGATAGATTCCATTTCCCTCAAGTTTCTTTCCTCAGTGGCCCTGCTTTCTCTTCTCCTGCCACCAACTACTAGTGAGGGAGGGGCAGTGTAGCACAAAGAGCCGGAAATGTGGAGTCCAACAAAGTATGGATTTGAGCCTCGGTGTCTGCATACATAAAATGCGGAGAATAATATGTGCCACAGGAGATTGTTTCAAGAATGAAATGATTCAATATTATAGATAATTAGGATTATTAAATGGCAGTTCATGAGCTCCTTGTCTGTTAACCACATTATAGCAACACCCGCTTTCTCTAATCTCTTCTATATTAATGTATCTGATTATTCTCCCTTCTTCATGGCCTTGAGCATGTGACTCACTTGCTCAAAACACTTCCGTTAACTTCTCTTTACTTGTCAAATTCAGTGCCTGCAGGGATCTCTGAGATTCTAGCATTCCTATTAGCTCCACTGACTTTCCACTGTTACCTCGCTCTACTCATTTATAAATTTATATCATTATAATATATATTTGTTTATAGATAATAGAATCAAACAGATGCAGTCTCTGATTCCTGAATACAGGGGCGCATGTTCTCCCCTTAAGCTGTTGTTTGCACTGTTAATCACTTGGACTGTCCCTGCTGCCCCTGCCCCCCGTCTTCTCCTGTCCATGTGGGAGCCTCTTGGTAGCCCGTCTATTCAAAACTGTCCCCTCCCTTAGTAATTCTTCCTCCCACAATCTCATGAATACACATTCTTCTTTGAACCCCTTGTGTTTCTCTTATTATATGTTATTATTAAATGATTATATCTGTTAGCTAGAATTCCAGCTCATTGCAGATGAACTATCTATTTTCAGTCTCCTAAATTCCTTAGTTAGGTAATTAGATACATGCTCCTTTTAATGTTTTTATTCCATAAGTGATATAGCTTATTTCATAAGTGATATAGCTGAACTAATGAAAACATTTGTATAAAAGCACGTGAATGAAGAGTTTGCAATGACTTGATGTCAATGCCTTACATTTTATGATCTTTTATTCTTTCAAAATTGTTTATTTATTGAATGGACTAACTAATTTATTGGATGGGAATTTTTATCACATATATGATTTTTACTTTGTAGTTATGATCCTTCTTTCTGTAGAAATAAATTTGTGGTCTGATCCTTCTTTCTTTAGAAATAAATTATTGAGATGTTGGAGGTAGGAAAAATACGTAAATTTTTACAGCAAGTTATTCAGTTTACACAAATCTCAGCGCAGCTTATACTTTTAGGCTAGAGCTCCTCAAGGCAGTTCCAGGGTCCCCTACCTTTCAGGAACTGTTTCCAGGTGTGCCCACATAGTGATTCCTACAGCCTCAGGGCAGCTGACAAGACAGGAAGCTGTGGTTAGTGACCTCACGTCTCCAGTATCCTTGCCCGCTTATCCCAGTGAGCTTCCAAATGTTATCATTCTCTTTATCATTTTCTACATGTGCTACGTCCTGGGGAAGGCTGAGACACTGTCACCCTCATCTGTTCCTAGGATAATATAAAAACACAAGTAAACACAATTTTCCAGCAAAATCTTAAGTATACTCCATTATAAAACTCTGTATAACTAAAAGTTAGTAAACAGCTAAAACCATTCCTCAGAATTAAAGGAAGCTATTTTTTAATTAACTTTGCTAACAGGTTGAAACTAAAGTGAACTCGTGTGCTAAGCTGAAATATAGCATTAAATGATAATAATACAGAATTTGTAAGTGTGTGTATGGAACACTGTCCAGACCAGGTACTTAAAAAGACAATCTGCAATGTATACTTTTTGCCAATAAATTTAAAGTTCATGGTTTGCTGACTTCCAGACATAAAAACAAATTTTCGCTAAATAGATAAATGATGTGTTTACCACCACAGCAAAAGAAAGGGACTCCTGTGCTTAGAGAGGATGTGAGCTTCTCTGAGAATGCACTGAACTCTTTGCTTGACCTTAGGGCCACCGCTTCTTATCTGAGTGACCTCAGTCTAGGTACCTCTCCATCTTAATCTCCTCATGTTTAAAATGAGAATAATAATTCTGTCCACTTCATAAAATTATTATGAGAATTTGATCATTTCAAATAGGTAATGTACATAGAAGAATAACTTGTAGCGATATGATGTAAATATTGCTGTTATAATTGTATGTTGTTTCAGCTTGAGTCAGATTAAAAACCATTTTCTATATGAGAAGTGCTGTTATGAGACACACTTCATAAACACTCCTCTCTTTCCCTCGGACCTTAGCAGCAGCATCGATTCTTCACATGAGTAGGTTCCACCTCGGAAATCAGAGCTGTAAGTCACGTGAGCGCAGAGACTGGATTTCTGTTATTTACCCGTGCATCCTCTAGCAAAGGGAGTTCCCCAAACAGAAGAATTCATGAATTGCCAGCAAGCGAAATTTAAATGTGGAGTCTGGAGTAGTGCGTGTTCTTTCTTTCTATCAGCTCTACAGTTTGAAATCAATTTCTCTTTAATGCCGAAATTCTAGCATGTAGGATGAAAACCAATTTTCCACATCAAATTGATTAAAGCTCTGTATAATTTCTGCTATTTTTAAGAGACAGAAAATCTCTTTGAATAGACAGATTAATAGTTAATCACTAAGTAATTACTACCTTGTTTTAAGAGAGCATGCTAACTTCATACTTGTGACTTCAAGTACAGTTGTATCTTAACAATGGATTTTTGTTATATATTTTTGTATTAGTGATAACAAATTGATTGTTGAGCTGTTGAACAGAGTTGCTATTACTTTTTGCTAAGGCTAAAAAAATCAAGAGTCCTTCATATTGCTGCACAATAATATGTTTTTATTTTAAGTACAGGAAGTAGCCTGAGCTGAGTATGCATTTTCTAATTTACAAAATACACCTAGGAAGCATTAAACAGGAAAAAAAAAAATAGCACACGTCTCTACCTTTTTTCTTCCTTGAGCTTTGGTTCCATATATCAAGTGCCCTTTTGATAATACCTAGATGTGCTCGAATATCTCAAACTCAAAACTATTTTCAGCATCTCCTCTCCCAAGCCATCTTCTTCTCATGTGTTATAATTCAGGGTATAGCACACTAGGCATTCTTCCTGGAAACCTGAGTTCCACCTTTCATTTCTGTCTCTTCCCCACCTTTTACATCCAGTTAGACACAGAGCTGAGCCCATTCTACCTCCCAAATGAATTTCACATCTGTCCACTTCCTGTGATTCTTTGTCTCTTCCCCAGTTACATCATTTAGATTGTCACAGGCCTCCCTGTCTTCAGGCTAACTTTCCTTCAATCCTTTCTTCGAAGTGCAGGTATAACATTTAAAAAACTATCAGACGTTTCCCTTTCCCTTAAGATAAATTCAAACTTCTTGCTTACCTCATCATTCCTCACCCCTCGCCCTCCTATAATGACCCACCTTTACTCACCCCCAACATTACACTCTATCCATTAGGAAAATTTCCGCAGTTTCTTGGATATACCCAGTTCTCTTTGCCCCCTAGATCATCCCACATGTAGGTCCCCTGGCACACTTTTCCCTTCCTCATTGGCAAACTTCTGTTCCTTTAAACCTCGACTTGCATCTCTTCTGGAAATCTTCCCCGTGCCTTACTCTCCCCTAAAGTACTCCTGGAGTAGCCAGGGCTTCCCAGATCAGTGTGGACATTCTACTGGACTGTAAGTTCTCGTATTATCATCTTTCTGACCATCTTGGGAGTTGAGAGATGCTGATCATTTGTGTTTATTTTTTTCATGTGCAGTATTTAATATGGCGATTGGGACATTATAAGTGCTCGGTAAATATTTGTTGAATGAATGAATTCCATAAGTGGTAATGAGGAGAAACCAGAAAAATCCCCATTACCGGGGACTTCATAAACCGAAAACGGCAGAAAATAGTTATTTTTAGTGTCTAAGCTATTTTGCTTTTGTTGGAGCATAAGTGGACTTATTTTCTAAACTAACATTTTTTAAGATACGATCTTCAAAGACTGCTAAATCACCTTTGATGAAATATTTAAAGCAGCTGTGGGATTTCATGTTACTAATAAAAAGCTAAAAATCCTGGACCTGTTTGCAACTTTGAATATGTGATTCCTCTGCCATCTTTCTTAATTTACCATTTGTGTACTGAGTTTCTGTCTCCGAAAAGCACAAGGACTCTAAGGCTTCATAAATTTACTGTGGAGCAAAACATAAAGTTCATTGACCTGTCTAGGTTTAAAAAATTATTGGGTTTTGTTTTGTTTAATTGTAGGTAAACCAAACTGACAGTCACTAAGCAAATGGAATTCAGTAATTGAGTGCTGTGGTCGGAGAAAGGAGAATTACTATTTAATCAGCTTCGTCCTTAACCAGAGTTAGGATGTGTGTAGGACACATCAGGGGATTCTAAACAGGGTCCCGTAGACTCTTAGTAAGTCAGATACAGCCCTCCAAGGCTGACTTTAATCATGGCATGACATCCTGGAAACCTCTTTTGAGTAATTTTTAGGATAAGTACAGTTACTAACCTCTCTGTCTTTCTGCTCCTAAATGGACATGAATATCTACTGCCAGACCATTTACGACCCCCCACTTCCACCACCCGCAGTCAAGACATGAACCGTGCAGACAGATTTGAGGAGGCGGAGGAGGGATTTCCCAGGCAGAAAGAAGCAGCAACAACTGCGAGGTGGGAGCCCGCCTGGAGTGATGGAGAAGGAGCCAGGAGGCCTGTGCAGCTGGAGAGGAGGCAGTCAGGGCAGACAGGGTGGGAGCTGAGCTAACTGAGGCTAATTTAATCATTAAACATCATAACATGAAAAGAGGGCCTTTAATTTTTCCCCAAGTAGTGTTCCTTTTGTAAAAAGCAAGCATTGATCCATATTTCCCGTAGTTACTACTTCTGTCCACCGTGATTTTGAACCCATCAGTTTCAGCTGCAGCCGCGGTAAACGTGTCGCCCTGTTGGCCCACCACTGCCATCTAGTGGTGAACATTTGCAATAACCAGCTCTTCTGACCACGCAGTTGACCGTGGGGGAAGGGCACGGAGGAAGGGAGTTTACCTTGCCGAAATCACACAGGAGGTGAGCAGCTTCCTGATAAGCTGCAGGGAAATGAAGTTCAGGGTAGAAATTGCTTCTTCACTGCTTTATGACAAGACTAAATCGGGAAATACTAGAAGTTTTAGCAACAGGTTTTATAAAATGTATTTCAAATTTCATCAGTGGAACTGAAGAAAATTTGAGTTTGAAAGCATTGAAAACCAAAAAAATAGTACAAGTGAAGCGAAAGTGAGAGATTATAAATGAAGAGATAATGAGGAAGATAATGAGCAGAAGAGGGGTGTATAGATGGAACAAAAAGAATAATCACGTGTGATCGTAATATTAGATTAACCACTGCTCTATTATTATTAAAAATAGAGTAATCATTATATATAGGATTCAGTTTTGCAATACACTATTTATAATGTATTTTGTGAACTTTAACATTTATTCTAATTTTTCTTTTTTTGATATTCTCTAATAGTTTTTGTTAACATTTACAAAAACATGGTTATCATTTATTATAGCTTGTCCAATATGGTAGCTATTTAAATTTAAATTTATATAAATTAAAGTTAAATGAAATTTAAAATTCATTTCTCACTTGTACTAGCCAGAATTCAAGAACTCAGTAGCCATAGCACAGCAATTGCCTAGCAGTTACCATGCAAACAGTACATTTTGCAGAAAGTTCTATTGGACAGCGTTGGTCTATTGTGTTGTCTCCTCAGTAAAAGTGATTTATTTAACAAAAGTGTTTTGGATACCTGCTATATGTTTGATGCCATGGGAATTCATTACAGTAGATTAAAAGGAATAAAACAAAACATGGTTAATCTCCTAAAAAGCAACATTTGGACGTTAGGGAGGATAGCACATATAACCAAGTATTTTCAATCCATTGTGAGAAGAATTATAATATTTGTATATTCAGTGACTGAAGTATTAAAACAGGCTTCTTGGAGAATATGTCTTTTAAACTGCGTTTTAAAGATAAATAGGAAATTTACTGCAAAAATGAGGGGTGAGAGCATTTTAAGTAGAACATATAATTTTTACAAAGACAGAGAAGGATGAGTATCTGGACGATGACAATTAATTCCATGTAGCTGATGACTACAAGAGTGAATATGAGCTGTGATTGGAATGCCAGGTTGGGGCTTACTAGAAGGATCTTTTCCTCGCCCTGAGTGTAGTTATCTTTATCCTGTCAACTCTGGAGAAGCATGGAAGGATTTTAAGCAGCAAATTATGGGATTAAAGTTCATTTTATAGATTACTCTGTTGATGTGGCATGAAAAATGGATTAAAGAGCAGATGCAGGAGAATAGCCGCACTTTATACCCAGTTATTCAGCACAGAAAGCAGGCATCATCCTTGACCGCTTCATCTCCTTCCTTGCCTGCATCATTTCATCTACCTTCTAAATTTACCTTGTGGCTACCAGTTTTCCTCATGTTTAGTCCAACCATCCTACCTAAAGCTAAAGCCACTGTGGTTTCAGGGCTGAAACACTGCATTACTCTCCTCGATGGTTTTACCTACTTATTCTACCTACTGAAGGCAAACTCATCTTCTTAAAATTAAAAATCAAATCATGTCAGTTCTCCATTTAGAGCTCTTTGGTGGCTGCTCACGCTGCCCTGCAGGCTCTAATCTAAGCCTGGCTCTGCAGGCCATCAAGACACCTCCTTATTCTTCTCCTTCCAGCCCTGCGGGCCTTGATGACCCAAACTCTTCCCTGCTTCAGGAACTTTGCACACTGTTCCCTCTGCCTGGAGCACGTATTGCACCTCCCATAGCCAGGCTCAACGAAATGTCACTTTCTCCGGGAAATCTTCCTTGATTCTTCAGATTTTAGATTGAAACATCCCTCACACTGTACTTATTGTTTGAAGTGCTTATCATAATTGTATTCAAGTGATTGTGTATTTAATTTTTGACCTCTGCCTTCTCCCTTTGACTGAGATAACCAAGAGGCAGAGAATGTTTTTCTCGTGCACCATTGGTTCTCTCTAAAACAGGGCCTCGCACATTCTCAGTAAATGCGTGAACGAACCAATGAAGTTGTCTCCCTAATGTAAATGGGCCAGGATGAATGCCTAAATAAGTGGTGGAAGTAAAAGCAAATCTTTCTGAAGGTTAAGAAGAAGAGAAAGATGAGTACAAGATGGATCTGATGGTTTTAGTTACTGGGACAAGACTGTGGTATTATTCTCAGAGTTAGGAAATACAAGGAGAGGAAACAAGCAGCATCATGGACGAAAATGATGGGAACAGAAGTGTGGGCAGCTTGACTTTGAGGTTTCTTTGGAATAGCCAAGTAAAAAATGCCACTCAGCAGTTGGCTATGTCAATCTAGAACTCAAGAAAGACATCTGAACCGAAGAAACATATACAATCAGCCTTCCACATCCATGGGCTCCACAACTGTGTATTCAACCAATCACAAATTAAAAATATGCAGGAAAAAAAATTGTTCCTGTATTGAACATGTATAGACTTTTTTCTTGTGATTATTCAGTAAACAATACAGTATAATAACAATTTACATAACATTTACAGTGGATCAGATATTATAAATAATCTGGGGATGATTTAAAAGTATAGTTGTCCCTTGGTTCCAGGACCACCACATAAAAAAAAAAAAAAAATCTGCACATATTCGAGTCCCACAATCAGCTATGCGGAACCTGTGTATAGGACAAGGACAAGTCACCCCTTTGTGTATGTGGTTTTGTATTCCATGAATACTGTATTTCGATCAGCATTTGAAAAACATCCACATATAAGTGGACATGTGCAGTTCAAACCTGTGTTGTTCAAGGGTCAGATGTATATGGGAGGATGTGCGTAGGTTATATGCAGATACAAAGTGGCGCACATTTTATATCAGGGACTTCAGCATCCACAGACTTGGTATCCATGGGAGGCCCTGGAACCAATACCTGGTAGATATGGAGGGATGACTATATACGTTTCAAATATATAGCTGGAGACAGACAGTATGTGTCCAGCCATGACTGCAGTATCGCAAGCAAGAGTGTGGGGATCAGAAACCAATTGATTGTATTCTTATTGTGGCTGCAGCGTTTCCTAACTTTGCTTCCTCTTTTCCACGCTTGGCATTTATCTGGACAACGCTGCTTTCACAGGGTGACTTCACTCACCACTGTCTGGTATCTGGGCTTTGCTTTTCTTCCTGACGCTGTTGCCCTCCCTCTCATGAGACCCTTCTGTGGGCCCCCCGTGGCCACCTGGTGGGAGACCGGATGGGCAGCAGTGCTGGGAGCGCATGCTTCCCACGGTGTAGGCGACAGACACAACAGGCAGTGAAGTAGCCCCCAGCTTGCTAACGTCTGCACCAGTGTGGGAGTGGTGGTTATGGGCGCTGGGCTAGTGTTGGCTGCTGTGTCCCTTAATTATTTCTCTGTTGTTTCTGTTCTTGAGATATTGGGGAAGGGAGTCCCGCACAGAGCCTGCCTCCACTCTCACTGGAGTTGTACTTTTTTTTGTGAAAAATTTTTTTAAATGTATGGTGTGTGATGCCTCCAATCCTATTCATCGTCACCATTCCCAGGCCAGACTCAGTGACAAATCCAGTTTTTGTGTCCCAGGCCATGCTAACTTTAGCCCAGCATACCTGGACCTATTTAACAGCCCAGGTACTTTCATGGGGCCAAGAGGGCATGGCTCGGCTCCCAAGGTAGAGGGGCTGGGGCACCCTGTCAAGGTGACTCCTTCCCACTTAGTGTGCCCCACCATAACTTCACATGACTTTAATGTAATCTAATGAGTTAATAAATTCTAAAGTAGAATTGGTATCAGTAAGGTGATAATTACTATGGATTAAATACTACATTATTCTCAAAGGAAGACATTTCTCCCAAGAAGTCACGGTTGTATATTTAGTTAGGTACTTCTTATTTTCTAGGTCCTCATTCATTTATCAAGATATTGATATAGTCATATATTCATGCATTTATTCATTCAATTTTAAGTAACTTCTGTGTGCCTGACACATCATTAGGTGCAAGTGATACCAAGATGAGAAGACCTAAACAAGATCCCTGGCAATTAGTGAAAACAAACATAAGAAAATATAAATAGCAATGCTGTGTGAAAAGCACAATAGTAGATGTGTCTAGAGAAGGGACTAATATTCTTTCATATAGGAACAAGCTGTCAGTTTTAACACAGTAGAGATAGACCTCATGCTTTCACAACTCTTTTACATTTCATTATAATATTTCTGTTATATATCTGTTATTCCTGAATCCCTTTTAATGTTTTTGCTCAATAATGAAATTGAGATTTTTGAAAATAATAAGATAAAATGATCAAATCAGCTTATTTTTATATAATGTAACATGACTGACATAATTTTTGTTAGTTGAAGAATAAAAAGTTACATAGTTTTGCCCTTTATGTTATTTATTCATAACATTTACAGTTGATATGTCTAATATGGCTTTTGGCTTATTGGAAATCTCTTTATTGTATAACATTCTAAAACATCATTTATATTGGAAATATTTTTGATTGACATTCTTGAATGTGTTTAATTTATAGTCAAATCCAAAGGACTTTTATAAAAAGCCTACACAGTAAGCAGTTTAAAATGAAACTACAATTCTGTGAATATTTTGTAGATAATAAATGAAACCTGGTGGGTTTTTTTTATTTTCATGTAGCTAACATTTCAGTAAACAATATACTTTAAAGAAAATGAAAGAGCTCTGTCATTAAAGATATGCATTTGAGCATTGTTTATTCCCAGTATTTAAGAAAAAACACTACTGATATTCATGTCCCTCTGTTTTAAATTGCAGCACCTTATGAAATATGCCCAGAGGATTATCTGATGTCGATGGTGTGGAAAAGAACTCCGGCAGGCGACTTGGCATTCAATCAATGCCCCCTGAATGCCACAGGTACAGTAGGATGACCCACCCCAAGCCCAAATGATCACTACCCAAGAACAGCATGCGATGATTGCTTCTGAAGTCATGCTTTTGTCCTTTATCCATAAATAAATCTGCCCACTAAGCAATTAATGAAATAATTTTAGTAAAGTGCTTCATAAATGGAGCCAATGAAGAGACCTAGCCTATGAAGAAAATACTGCTAATGCAATGGTTTCTCTGCATGACTAATATGCATTATAATACTCAAAATAAAAATTTCATGTGCATGTTTTTTAAAGCAAAAAAAAGTACAGACTCAATTTCAGCCTGCCTCCCAGTTCTGCGATGCCTTCAAGCATGCCTGTTATAAAGCTTCTCTCTGTTCTTTGTGACGTGCAGGCACCACTAGCAGACGCTGCTCTCTCAGTCTTCATGGAGTGGCCTTCTGGGAACAGCCGAGCTTTGCAAGATGCATATCAAATGAGTACAGACACTTGCAGCATTCAGTAGGTGCAAAGCCAGCTTTAGTACTTGCTCTGTTTATTTTTTGCTAATAATCACTGTTTGAGAATTTAACCTTCTGCTCTACAATCAAGCCAGTAGAATCTCTGAAAAAATGCTTGAAGGAAAAAGGGATGTGACAGAAAACTAATTTTTATAAGTCAGTGCTAGATGGTTTGGTTCCTACGGCTTGCGTTTTTATGGATCCTGCTATTTAAATGAAAGAATTCCTTGTCTAATGGGGGAAAGGCTTGAGGAAAATCTGTTATTCAGTTTTATCTGTAAGAGTTAAACTTTGTATCATGATTGGCTCAAGCCTATGTTATATTGTGTATATGACATTTCAGAATACCATACATTTTAAAATTTCTTAACTTTTCTGTAGTTGGAAAATGATACAGCTGTGTTGCTTAGGTATCAAATTTCTCACTGCAGTTTGAGATTAAGACATGGAAAAAAAGATGACATTGATATTGCACCAGAAAAACTTAATTACTCCAAAAGATTACGTGGGCCAAATTTTCCAAAAATGGCCTCTCTTTTTCCCACACATCACTGAATTACTCACAGAGTATGATGTATGAATATCTTGAGCACAATTACATTTTGCTTGACATTTTTAAGTACAAGTATTTGTCATCATCAAAGACTGTTGTCATTCCAACCTGACAATCATGAGGGCCTCCATACACGAATAAACATGGTAGTGTGTGGGATAAAATAGAAGCAGAAGCCAACTGGAAAGTTGAACCTTGGCAGGAATGATGTTTACTTAACAGCCTTTATGCTTTGTTGTCCTTACGTTTTTATTTTTTTACTGTTATTACAGTCACTCAAAAATGTACATAATTTTTTTTTTGATCTGAAGAATATTCTTGTTTCTGGATGGAGCAGTAGCTTGTACCGTAACAACCTTTATCAATTAATGGAATTAGTATTTATTATCAGAAAAACAAAAAAAGTGCATTTTTAAAAATCTGAAAACCAAATGCTGTCTAATATGTTTACATAGTAAATCAATATTTTATTGATCATTATTTAACTACATAGTGCCTTGTTTCTGTCATGTATGTATACACTACAGTCAATCCTTGAACAACGTGGGGATTAGGGGTGCTGACCTCCTGCACAGTCAAAAATCCACACATAAATTTGACTCTCCAAAAATTCAACTACTAATAGTCTACTGTTGACTGGAAGCCTTACTGATAAGATCAACCGTCAGTTAACACATATTTTCTGTGTTATAGGTATTATATACTGTATTCTTACAATAAAGTAAGCAAAAGAAAAGAAAAGATTATTGAGAAAATCATAAAAGAAAATATATTTACTATGCATGAAGTGGAAGTGGATGATCTTAACGGTCTTCATCCTTGTTGTTTTGACACAGAGTAGGCTGAGGAGAAGGAGTTAGAAGAGGGTCTTAACTGATTCAGGGGTGTCAAAGACAGAAGAAAATCTGCATAGAAGTGGACCTGCACAGTTGAAACTTGTTCAAGGGTCAACTTTACAGGGTGTCCCAAAAGTCTCCATATAAAGGAAAAATTTTGTAAAATTTTATAATGAATATTTTGTGAATAAAGGTACATTTACCTACAATTTTCCATTTTCCCTATATATGGCAACTTTTGGGACACCTGTGTGTTTATTGGCATTAATATATCAGTAATTGATGATTATTTGGCTACATAAAGCCTTATATTTGTTGCAAATATACACAATATAGACAAATACATAAATATATTTAAATACTTGTAATATAAATATAAAACTTAATATTCATGTATTATATAAAGGTAAGACTGTGATACAAATATAAAATTTTATATTTATTTTATTTTTTATATTATATACAAAAATAATATTTGTAAAAATATATTTATGTATTTCCTACATAACAAAATAATCATGAATTTAATTACTGATTTGGTATGTAAATATATTAGCATTTGGTTTTCAGATTTTTAAAAATGCACTTTTTGCTTATATATAGACACACACACATATATGTATACACACACAATGACAGAATATAATATATGGCTTAGTTTCATAATCTAAAATGTACGAGTACGAAACGTAAAGCTTCTTTTAATAATAGCTGACAATAACTCAGACCATTATATTTCAGAATTAAGTATAAGCAAAAACTTTTTTATGAATTTAATTTTAATGGATTTTATTTTTCCTTAAGTTGCAGGCATTAGACTTTGCTTAGTTTAATCTAATTATATCCATATTCAGTTCTTGTTTAGTCATGGTGAGAAGTAGGAATAATTGAATGGATTAAGTAAATGATAAGCCAATCTTTACAAATTTTTTGAAGAATGACTAATAATACTTTCCTTGAAGAAAATTTTTTTTACTTTCTAAATTCAGTGTTTTGTACATTGATATTTAAATGGGTTTTCATTCTTGAGTACAAGCCATCTGATAATGGAGAGAGACAGATAACCCATGTGAAAGAGAAGAAATGAAATCTCGCATTGTGAATCGCATTGAAATCATTCAGTCCATATTGACAGCCGCTGTGCATATGCCCTTGTTGACGTTGGTACAATTATCAGGTGCATGACCATGTGGAATAAAAAGCAGCCTCTGGGTATTCAGCTCCTACAAAGTACCAGGCACTTGGCTGGAAACTTTCACAAATTAGCTCCAGTCCTCACAGGAACCTGCTAGGTGGGTGTCCTACCTCAGTTTGCACAGAAAGAAATTGAAGATCTGCAGAGAAACAATCCACTTATGTGAGGTAGAGAGTGAAAGTTACACCTCAAGCACAAATGTTCCGAAGCCTAATCTCTTTCCTTTAGGTCATTCAACCTCTTGAGCTTTTGATTTGAAATCATCTGCCCTAGACTCTGGTGCCAGGGGCAGTATTTTCTTGTTATGTTTTCTTAGGAAAAGTCATATGATCTCACTCAAGTCTTAACTCGCTGTTTACAAAATGGATCTGTTGCCTGCCGTGAGCTTAGCATCTGGGGATGTTTTGGAGAACAGATGAGAAACTATATGTGAAATCTTAGCAGGCTGTAAAAGAGCTGTATAACTATGCAGGATTAATATATTTGTGTACAGAAAATTCATTCTGAGTTTAAAGAATCATCTCAGTAAGAATAAAATTCTAGAACCCAACATACTGTTAATTTGAGCTGAACATATAGAGAAATATAGACAAACTAGATGGATATGGGTGGTTGGTTGGACAAGCAGTAGATAGATGATAGGTGTTCCATATATTTTGGCACATCAATTATGCTTACATACATATATGAAATATACAGACACACCCATACGTGCATACATACACAAATCTAGGGCTTGCCTGAGGATCATAATCTTCTCCTTTACATGTTCAGGGAAGTATAGGATGAAGCTATGCCTTAAATGATGCTTGCCTCACATGGTAGCCTCATCATCTGTGTTCCACAAAGTCAATTGGGAATGGAAATCCGATTAACTTCCCTGCATAGTCTCACTCCTTCTGTTGCTTCCCTAAGCCACACTTGAGTAGCAAAGCTAGACAGTGCTTGTGATACAGAACATTTGAGACTCCCTAAAATTCTTAAATTATTTTGGAGACTATGAATTTTTCTCCTCTAGTTTATATCCTTTCAACATTTAATTCTTGAGGGATTTCATTTGCCTGCCCCTCTATATTAAAAAATCTCATTAAATTATAATTAATCATAATCTACTGAAGAGAATTATTTAAATTAGATCTATGTTTTCCAACTCTTTGACACATAGATTACTATACACATACACCTATTTCATAAATATATAACAATAGACTAAGCTCGAAATGAAACTTTATCATCATCAAACATTAGTTAAGTATGCTCTAGGAACTCTCAGAAACCACTTGAGGTAGACAGAAGAAGCCATTAATCAGTTTAAAATATAAAATCACTAATCTGTCATATTGGACATTTAGTCTCAGCTATTTGAAGACAAGAATCATGTTTTTTTGTTGTTTAATCTTCATTTTTTTCTAGTATTTAACACAATGCTAAGCATATACTAGATGTTCCATCCATGCTTGTGTAAAAATGATTCTGGTACTTTTCTTATCGATAGAAGGATACTGGCAGCTCCAGAATTCTCAGAAGGTGATACTACCTGACTTAATGCTCATGAATATTAACTGAATGAAAGTAATATGTATTATATTTAATATGAAATCTTACTAGCCTCCAAATATGTAGAAATGTAGAGTGATGACATCACCTTATGAAATAGGCCATTGCAGAATGATTTCAAAAGGTTAATACTTGTGATTTTTGTTTGGAAACCTTATAAAATACAAAATTAAACATTATGATCCAAATGTCATTTTTGAAAAAAAAAAACAAGACACAAATACACACAACCAATTAAATAAAATTGAAAATACAGCAACAAAACACTAAATGTAGTAGGATTCTTGGAAATGTTATATTTTCTATTGTTAATGTCTCATTTGCTACTCTGAGGTGTTTTCTGAATTTTGTACCACACAAAGTAAACATAATTGTAGACCCAGCTGAGAAATAGACACAACAATCAGAAAAATTAAGAATATAATTTCTTATCACATATAAAGCTGTTTGGAGAAAATGACTGAATATTGTGGCCAATGGGCCAGCCTCCTCCCAAAAGAAACAGACTTATTTTGTCCTTGGAATACCCAGGCAATCACAGGCAACTTCTTCTGTCTCTCTCCTCCTCTCTTTCTTTCTCTTTTACATACATACAAACACGTACACTCGCCTAGAGAGACAAGCTGTGTAGAAATGGTAGAATGTATGCCCCACAGGTAGACAGATCTAAAGCAAAAGGGGTTGAACAGGGCACACCAATGTTTTCTCTAAAATTCTTGAGACAGGAGTGTCATTCCTCCTTCCCTGGAGAGGTATGAGTGATGGGGACCATGAAAGACTAAAGATATTACTCCAATGGAAACCCCTTTGTATGAAAATATGAAGAGTTAAGTATGAATGTTCCTTTTTAAGTTATTGCTCCTTAAAACTTCAGTTCCTATTTTCAGACCTTCATTAAACAAACAAATACAAATGTTGGGGCGATAATTTATCCAGTCATTGATATAGGTAAAAGATGTGAAACTGTTTGATCCTGGGTTAAGAACTTTATTTCTCCTGTTTGCTTCTACTGTTATGAGTGGTTTATTAGAAAACAGAGCTGGAGAGAGAGCGAGAAAGAGAATAGGAGAATAAATTTACTTTAATTGTTTCCCATCTTCCTAACTCCCAGATTAATTTTGCTTTATTACAACAAAATTCCTCACATATCACACTTCTTTGGCTACCGCCTCATTGCATAAATGCTCAGCACATTGCCTAAAAGAGGGTAATACATTTCATTACTGAGCTCATTTAGAGGAAAAAAGAAAACGATAGCCATTACAGTTTTTGTTTACGACAAATATTTACTGGGCCAAAAGTTATGCAAGTCTTATTGCTTCTTTAATAAGCAATTATGAGACAAAGAAATGGGTGGCAAGGTTCAGCTGGTCAGGAGAAATAGCAGATGATTTTTAATTTTCATATATTCACCAATTCAGTGGGGAGGTGTGAGTCCGGGAGACAACAGTTACCTGTTGTGCAAGTTCTGTATAGTACAACATGGCTGAAACATGGCAAGTGACGGGACGTGGGGAGAAGCCAGATCAGTAGTTCTTAATCCTGGCTGAACGTTATAATCATGTGGGGATTCTTATCAATGAATCAATAAGGTCATGCAAGACCAGTTAAATGGGATTGTTACCAGCCCATAGTACACACGCAAAAACTGTGAGCTATTATTACTAATTGCGACACAGGTTTGTCATCCATATATACATATTTCTAATTAACCCGACCCGCTCATGAAATAATGTGGACATTTTTGTTCTAACTACTCAACACGTAGCATTTAACTGCCTTTTATTCTTGTGCCAAACTTTAAACGTTTGTCACAGTTCTCACTTCTAGATTAAAATAATTATCGCAAAACCCAACAATGCCAAGGAAAAGTTAAAGAGCATTACTTCCTTTAAAATGGGCAAAGCCTCTTAATTTTATTCCGAATCACATGTTAAAGTTTTGGGATCTGAGGTCAACTCCACAATTACAAAGGTTTTTAACATGTGTTCCTGAATAAAATTATGAGTTCACTGAGTGTTGTTCAGCAATTGATAATAGCTCACATTTATTGAATGTTATTTACCCTGAAGGAGCTGATGAAAAAAAAATAAAAAAGTAAAAATCTTGGGAGGAAGGTGTTATTTAAATCTTACATTCTAAACTGTTCATATGTCAAAGTTTATAGTATATTTCACAGATTCCTAATGAGTTTTCCATCATGCCTGTAAAAATTTTTCAGTTATATTAACTTCATGTATTTTAAGTCTAGAACAAGGCTAACAAACTTTTTCTATGAGATAGTAAATACTTTAGAGTTTACACACCATATGGTTTCCGTTACAACTATTCAACTCTGCTTTGTAGTACAAGAGCACCTACAGACAGTAAATAAACAAATAGGCATGGCTGTGTTCCAGCAAAACTTTTTATGCAAAAACAGGCAATGGGTTGCGTTTGATCTGTATGCTGTAGTTCACTGACTCCTGGTCTAGAATATACATTTTTTTTAAGTTTTGTTTTTGTTTCTTTTTTTTTTTTGGTTTGTTTTTATTTTTTTAAGATTACAACTCTTTTAGAATTCTCCATTAAAGAATGGACTAAGTCTATTTTGTGATTCTTTTCCTCTATTTTCTTTAGCATTTTAATCATAGTTATTTTAAATCCTAATTATGCTATCTGGACATTCTGTGAGTATACTTTTTTTGTTTTTGTTTTTTCCTTTTAATTGCCAGTCATATCTTCTAGCCCTTTTGTATATCTGGTAATATTTGATTGCATGTTAGACATTGTGTAAAATAAATGGAGGGTCTTCAAACTTGTTAATGTCCACCAGAAAACATCACTCCTTTCCTTGGTTATTCAAATGCAGTGAGGAGTTGATACTTCAGTTCAATCAGAATTTGATCTGGGTCAGGGCTTTGGCAGTTTTAGCCTTGGGGACAGATACAGGTTGGCAGTGCTGACCACAGGAAAAGAGGAGGGAGGCAAAAATGAGGAAGCCAATGAGCATCTAGAACCAAACCCATAATAACAAAAACTTGAGGTTAGGGACTTTTCCTGGCCAGGAACATGTACAGAAATTAGGAGCTCATGTCCAAAGGTAACATTTTCCCCATTAATGCATATTAACATACATTAACATAGTAAAAATCACACCCACCAGTGCCATGACAGTTTACAAAAGTCATGGCAACCCCTGGAAGTTGCCCTATAAGAATACAATTGGGGATGGCCCTAGCTCTTAGAACTCTCCACCTTTTTCCCAGAAAAATAATGGGTCCACCATTTAGCATATCATAAGGTGTAGACATAAAAGTGTGATTAAGACCCCAGGGTCTTCTCCACTCGAGAGACAGACCCTATACTTTCGCTTTTATGCTGAAAGCCTGCAATAAAAGCTGTTTGTGTGGAAGTACTAAGTGTCTGTCATCATTCTGTCACACTGGTCCTGTTTGCAATTTTTCCAAGCAAAGACCCAAAGAACTGGGACAACACCCCTCAAAAATCAACCCTGACATTTGTAAGACTGCATCTGCTTGGTCTCTCTTCGTCCATTGCATCTCTAGAGCCTAGGTGTGCTTTTCCTGTCACCCCTGAGAAACTGCTAAAGATTCAGCTCCTCCTTTCAGAGGTTCCTAGCTCAGTGACCCAGCTTTCTGCCCAAGAAACATCAAATCCATCAAATGTCTTGAGGGGATGATGCTCAGAGTTGGACTCCTATCTCAGAGGCATTTGTTCTCAAAGCACTTAAAGGATGAGGAAAATTGCAGTTCTGCATTTTAGAAGTTTTCATCGTATCTCTTCAGTTTCCTACATAGTTCAAAAACTCAGCAAATGTTTCATGAGGAAAAATTCCAGCAAAATTTTTAAGACTCCTCAAGTTTTCAATGTATTTCTTCAGCCCTAGACAACCGAACAACAGTAGTTTCTCTTTGTACCTTAGAGGTCCCATTATTAGGCCATACCTGCCCTTCAGTTCTTGCCTAGATTTAAGAAATCTTCCCAGGAGAAAAATAAATGACTGTAATTTTTGGCTTAACTCAGAAAGGATCTCTATTTTCTGGAAATTTAGTTCATCTCATTATCATTGCTTATGTAGGTCTCAAATGTCCTTACAAGTGTGATTTTTGTAATTTATGTGGGATTTTCTAGTTGTGGTGGCAAAAGCATTGGTCTTATGTGAATTATACATTATCCCAAACCAGTAAATGTCCACTGTATTGCAAAGGAGAAAAATAATCTTGGTTGGGCATGGTGTCTCATGCCTGTAATCCTAGCACTTTATTTGAGAGGCCAAGGTGGGAGGATTGCTTGAGCCCAGGAGTTTGAGACCGGCCTGGGCAACACAGCAAGACTTCAACTCTACTAAAATGATAATAATAATAATGATAATCTTTAGACACAAATGATTGTGTTTCCTAGAAAATTTTAAAGAAGTTTATTATATAGATGTATAAATGAAATACCTCTAATAAATATATTATTTTTTCTATTTAGCTTCTCCCAAGGTATAGATTTAGTATGACTTAAGAAGCAACATTAGAGTCAATTTTAGGCATTGAAATTCATGTAATTGAAAGTTATTAATAGGATAATTTAATAGAATATAATCATGTAAATAATTATATTTAGGCTAATACCAAAGGAAACAAAAATACAAATGAAAGTGAACTCTTAATCATTCATCCATCCTTTCATCTACCCATTAAATTCATTCTATAAATAATCACTGATCTTTAACCATATGCCAAGCACAGTTCAAGGACCTGGAGATGTAACTTGAATCTAGCACATAACAAATTTAAAATAAATTAGATAAGAAATGAGATAAAATCATTACAAATTGTGACATGTTGAAGGAAATGAACAAGATGCCACCATAGAGAATAACATTAGGGGACTATTTAGATAAGAAAATCAGTGAAGTCTTTCTTAGGAGATAACATTTAAAACTGTGATCTGAAAGATGAGATGGATCTCATGAGATAGATATGTAAAGAGTGGAGAAAATGAGTTTGTCAGTAAATAAGAGCACATTCAATGTGGAAGGAATAATGCATGGGAAGACTTTGAGGAGGTGAAAGAAGATGTACTGGCCAGAGGTAGTAAGCAAGAAGAGTGTCACGAGATGAGGCTGGAGAGCCAGGTAGGAAAGAAATTATGCTGTGCCTTAAACACCTTTTCTAGGAGCTTGAATTTTATTCTAAGTACAATGAGAAGCCCTTGGGAGTAGAGGAGTGATGTGATTCAGTCTAATGGAAGGAAGTAATGTGCGTGTTCTATGGAGATACACCATGGGATGGCAGGACTGTGAGCTGTGAAGTCTGCTGGAGTAATCCAGATGGGAGATGACGGTATCATTCATTAAGATTTAGTGACCACATGTGACTGATTGTGATGCCATTTTTCTGAGATGCGGAAGACAGGACCATGAGAAATAATTGCGGCAGGTAAGGCTGGGGATTCACAAAGGTGGTTTTTATTAAATATGGAGAGAGTAATTGGATGTGGGAGTCAGAAACTCAGATTCCAACTGCTGAAGAGGTAATAATTTTGAAAGTCATCAACAGAAAGAACAGGAGATGAGGAAGTGAAGAGAGGCTGCATCTTCATCGCTTTCTAGATTTTGATGATGAATAGGAGCAGAAGAATGGGGTGGTAGTGAGGAGGAAATGTAAGGTCAAAAAAAGTTTCAATATCATTTTGTTTTGTCTTAAATGGGCAATATTAGAACATTTTTATATATTAAAGTAAATGATCCAATAGAAACAATAATAGTAAAAAACTGGAAGAGAAACAAGAAAATTAAAGAAAATCCAAGAAAGCAGAGAATGCTGAGATCTATAGCAAAAAGACAGAAAAATTGGCTTTGGTCAGAGAAGAGATACTTGCTCCACTATAACCAGGGGAGAGCAGACGGGAAAGATGAATACAGTGAAAAGAACTTAGTAGGTTTTGTGTAGGAGAGCATTTTTCTTCTGATGGATGCCTTTTTCTCCATTTAGTAGGAGGCAAGATCATTAGCTAAAAGTGAGGATTTAGGAAGAGATGTGTGTCTTTTCAGCAGACATGGAAACGTGTAAAATAGTAATTTCCAAGAGATTGACAATAAGCCTACTAGAGAAATATAATAGGATTACCAGGCTGCACTAAGTGTAATCTAAGGTTTGAAATACAGAATTTAGAGTATAGCCAGTCAGTGTAGCTGTGATTTTTTTTTCTCCAGCAAAGTTGAGCTACTTGGATGCAGGTACAGAGAAGACATTTGGTAAAGCCTTGCTATTCAAAATGTTTTTTGAGGACCAGAAGTATCAGTAGTGCCTGAGAGCTTGCTGGAAATATAGATTCTCAAACCCTGTCCCAGACCTACTTAATCAGAATCTTCATTTTGAAAAGTTCTCTTTGTAATTCACATGCACGTTAAAGTTTGAGAAGCACCGGGGTAGATTTTATCTAGGATTGAAGTTTTGTTGGATGAATGCGTCGGAGCTAAAGAGAGGCAAAGAAGTAAAATGACTATTAAATAGTCAGCTTCATACCATCCCAAGACATACCATATTAGGTGATACATAATTTTCCTTTCCTGGGCACACAGGAGAATTGTATTTCTTCACCCCCTTGAAGTTAGGTACTCGGGAGGTTAGTTCTGGTCTAGTGGTTGTGTATGGAGGTGACTTTTGTCATTTCTGGCCTGAGGATGTCGTTGCCCATACAAGATTATTTGCCCTCATCTCAAGCCCTTGAATGACTATGATGAACAGATCCTCCCTGATGATGTGAGTTGTATATGCGGTGTGAAAAATATTTCTTTGTTGTTTTCAGGCACTCAGTTTGGAGGTGTTTGTTACCATAGCATAACCTGTCCTATTCTACATGATACACTATCCCTTAAAGGAGAAATGTCAAGTATGGAAACAGCATTGAGCTGTTTATAGAGAAATACTAGGTTATTTAGTACTCTGCTTCCTGTTCAAAAGGTTCCTACAAGTCACGTCCAAGCCTGTGACCACTACATTGCTTTGAGCTCTTGGAGCATATGCTAGCTCCATCCTTGGCTCAAAATATTTATGAGAACATCTGCATTTGTTTGGTGCTCAGAAAGGAAATCTCACCTACTCATGTCCTTTGCTAAGGATTACACTTTTGTCACATTCTAGCCAAACATTCATAAACTAAAGCTGTTTTTAGTTTCTACTGGGTAGGTAAGTTTACTATACTTTCATTCTTATTTTGGAAATTTCCAGGTAGGGAAACATGAACAGTGTATATCTGACTCGATTTTCCTTTTCTTCAGGACTCAGTTTATTCTTATAACAATAATTTGAAATCCTCAAATTCATGCCATCCTATCTCTCACTTCAGAGATTCCTGAGACAAGAAACAAGGATATCCAGTGCCCGTCTGGCCAAGTAATATTTATACCACATTTCTGGGTTCTGTGTGACACAAATATGATTTATGCAGAGGATTCTGACCTGAATCTACCCTATCATATTGTCTCTAGACAAGAATTGTCTTTTCAAATTGTCACTTGTAGGCCTATGGCAACTCTGAGATGAACATAAACTCTTTATATCAAATAGAAGGGAAATTAAGAAATATTCATGGACTAGAATAAAAGCATATATTTTCCTTTCCATACAGGATAATCTCTGTCTTTCTTGGAGCCTCCAGGTAGATATGTAAATAACCTAATATCATCATCCAGGGAGTCTTAGAAAGTGACAGAACTATGAACTGAATCAAAAGATGAATATTCTGATTATTGCTTTATGAAAAGAAGCTTCAAGTATAATTATCTTTTAATTGAAGCCACTTAGAACTGTGAAAGCCTTTAATATACCTTACAGATGGATTGTAGGAGTTGATGCTGAAAATAATATATAAATATATGAAGTTTAAAGGGTGTCATTTGCACAGCACAACTATGATAAACCTTTTTTTAGGATTCACACAAAAGAGGCAACTGTGTGGCTGGCAGTGGGAGGCATAAAACGAAAAGAATAAGGTTATTTCAGAAACACACCTACTCTTTACACCGTGACCCTCACCACATCTCTCTGCATAAAGAGCAAGGAGGCTTAATCTAGAACTAAAAGCAACTATTTTTAGACTTTTATTCCTTTTCACTGTTGATCTTGTCAACAGTATTAAATGTGAATGACACAGAATCTTTTAAGATTTGTCCTTTAGAGCCATAATGCTCATAGAATGTTGCAGTATGAGTAGGCATAATCACGAATAATTATAATTTTAAAAGGAAATATTGAAATTATAAAAGCTTTCTAACTAGTTAAGTGCCTAAGTTAAAAGAATCAAAAAATACCACCCAAAGGAAATAGAGTCCTTGATGTACCCTTAAAGAGTTCTTCCCTCTACTCGTATAAAACCACCTACAAAATCTTTTATAAATATTGGTAAATGGCTTTGGTAACATTTACACATTCTATTCCAAAATAACAACTACTACTCAAATAATTGGCAATACCTTGGCAGTCTGGTAAATTGCTTCAACTGTTTTGTTTCTTGTATTCTTTCTTCATCTGAAAAACATTTGTCTCCTTAAAACAAATGTGGTCAAAAATGGTTCTTAAATATTGTCAAAATATATAATATATTAATATATTTAAAATAAGCATTATATTTAAATAAGCATTATATAAGCATTATATTTAAATAAGCAATATATTTAAAATAAGCATTTTGACAAGTTCTAACAAAATCACTATATAAAACCTGAGTTAAACATGTAATAGTTAAGCACAGGGACTCTGGAATCAGACTGTCTGGGCTCAAATCTCGGTATAGCCACTACTTTGGAACTATGTCTTTCTGAGGAAGGCAGATTAACCTTACTACATCTCTGCTCCTTCCTCTGTAAATATAAATAATTATAGCACCTCGAAGAGTCATTTTAAAACTCAAATGATGTACTTCATATAAAACATCTAGTCCTATGCTTTCCACATAACCAGCACCCAGTAAATGATATATTATTATTTTCTAAAGGTAGAAATTATATAACTGTAGATGTCTAAAGTTTCTGAAATTATTTGCCTATTCATATTAACTGGATATCTTTTAAAAGGCAATTCTGTCCAGAAATGTAAAAGTTGTCCAATTATTACATATTTATTTGTTTTGAATAATCATGGACTGCTGTTTTAACCTAGTCAACATTTGAATATTATAATTGTAGAAGGTAAAAGGAAATTCTCCCGTAGTAGTTTCAGTTCAATTTAGCAAGCTCTTTGAACAGGTACCATTGTGTGGCAGACAATGTACTGGAGATTACAGGGGAAACAGATGAATAAGAAACTACAGGCCCTTTAGGAGTTTATGGTCTAATAGAATGGATAAGATAAGAACATAAACACTATGATAATATAAGGTAGAACAAGATTACTTCTATGAGGCTTGAAAGTAGAGATTATATCATAGCTGCAGTTATCCAAAAAGAATTCATGGAGGAGAAAGAGATAATTTAACAAGAGGATTTAGGGAGAGTATTTAAGGTTATAGAAAAGCATGAGCCAGGGAGCTAAAAAACAGAATCCATGAGATTTCTTTGGGATATGGTGAAAAGTTTAGACTGGTTGTTATTAGGATACCTGTAGCAGTGGTGGAACAGTGGGGTGGACCAAGATTATCTTCATAGATAATATTGAGTTCTGCATAAACTATAATATGTATATATTTTCAAATACTGAGTTGTAGCTTCTCTCAAAAGAAAGGCTGGGGAATCCTTAGATGTCAAAAATGAAGGGGTAAAAAAATCAAAGCTACAACCACAGGGAGAAACTGTGGGAGCTTCACATCACATGTAAGCCCTAGGTGCTGAAGGCTGAGGTTATAAAGCCCTTTTGGAAATACCGCAAAATCCCCTCACTCACACAAACACTGATGCCCTTACCAAGCCTCCACCAATGAAGTGGAGCTATATTCTGGCCTTATATACTAGAAAAACCCTGTGCACTTTCAGACCTACTACATGTATAAGAAAGTTGTAATTCATAAAAGGTTTGGGAGAGGAAGAGGAAAGAAATCACCTTTCAAAAACTAAAACTCTTAGTCTAAAGCATGAGCAGATAGAATTAACATGAAAATTAGCATCCATTAATGCTGAACCATTGAACTGTCTGAGGGCTCCACCCCCAGAGAAATACACTCAAAAGTTTCCCTAACAACTATTTTACAAACTAAAGACTTGGGGCTCCCTAAGGATAAATATATCCCATTGAATATAATTTTACAATAATTACAAATATCATCAAGAAAACACCATGAGGGAGAATCAGCAAATTCAGAAATCAGGAGATTAAGCAAAGCAAGAAGTCAAAAATATATTTCAAAACTTTACTTGTTTACAATAATTAAGAGATGAAAGAAAAAAAGCATGAATAAATAATGGAAGAATATGAAAAAGATTACACAAAACTTCCATAAGTGAAAAATACTGTCATTGAAATTAATGAATAGAATAAATAGCAAATTAGATCCAGTTGAAGAAAGAATTAGTGTTCTGGAAGTTAAATATTGAAGACCTGGACAAGGATCCATCTCATGTCCATAGGGAAAAAGATGGAGATAGAAATCCCACGTAACTAGTATTTAGAGGAATTGGAAATTGAAGATGGGAAGAGAAGAGGAAATAGTTACTGGATATCTGCTTTTAACCTCTGTCTTCATATTAACCCATCATCACAACCATATGATATTTTCTCTTTTTTACAGACAAATCAAATGATCTTAGAAGAGAGGGAAATAATTTTTCCAGTGGTCCTGAGTACTGAGTGGTGGAACCACATTTTAAATCCAGGTGTCAGGAATCCAGCTGCTCTTTAAACTTGATATACTAGCAAGATTTCCAGAAAGTATGCTTTGTAGATAATTAGAAAGTTTAATTTGCAATTTAAAAAGTTTTTGAGCTCCAACCAGATTTTATACTTAGGATTTTCATTTTGAAGAAAACCAAGAAGAAGATAGTAGTTGAAAGAAGGCAGCAATATGAGAAATTGGTATTTAAATAAGATGTATGATTATCAGGCCATGTTTTTTGAGAGAGAGAAATATTGAAGAAGGGATCGAATGGGATTCAAAATCTTAGAGATAACCATGGGATTAAACCATGGAGGAGAGATAGAATGCAAATAAAGGAAAGTTTGAAACAGAGAAAAGGTAAGGTTAGCAAACCCATTGGTCTCAACTTCTTCACAATCCAGAAAAGAAAAAAAAAAAATCTAGCAGGTAAACTTGCATTTGTCATTCTAGAAAAAGGGATGAAGCATTAGTATAAAGAAAGAACCTTTCACAATATACTTGTATTGTCAAAGTAAGATCAAGAAACTGGAAATTGTCTTTCAACTAAGTACGTTCCAGACAGAAATGTGTCTTATCCAAACACCCTTTATAGCGTGTATAAATGCTATGAATAGTGTACACTAGTGTGTAAAAATATTACCAGGTATTTGTCCTGAGTGCTTTACACTGACAATGCCAGGAAGGATGCTAATCAGTGCCAACTGTGAGAATGGTGTTGTGATCTGGGCACCTGTTTGCTAAGAGCTGGGCTGAGAACAACTCATTCCACATAAGCCTGCTAAGCAGCTGTCAGATGGCAATGACGTTAATTTACTATGGACTCGGGCCGGATTTGATGCTGACCCAGACGTGACAGATTGGCTTTCCTATTCGTTGAACTATCCAGTGCCTTCTGTAACTATTTTTGTTGCAAACAGAAGACATGTCTAAATGTTTTATTTCTCAAGATACAAGTCAATGTTGTGATATTTTTGTTTGAGGGGAGCATACGTTAGATCTATACAAGTTAAATCCCTCACAGGCATAGATATGGGTTGCCAAAATCATAGATAATAGTTTGATTTGAGGCACTCAGACATTATTTATCTTGGCAACCATTGCTGCATTCTATTCCTAATGGAGAACAATTTAATCTTCTGCAGCTTTTAGTATCGCAGCTGTGATTGGCATTATCCACACAAATTGAGGACTAAATTTTATGACGTTTTTAAGGTTAACTTTATTTCTCTACAAAACTTTCCTCACATTTTACTTATTGAACCAGACACTTTTACAGCCCAGAAACTACACTCTCTCTTTAAGTCAGGTAGTTTATTTATCTCATGATATTTGATACCACTGTTTGCTATGGACTGTTTATGAGTGAGTTAACATATTTTCCCAATGTGCCTAACTTAATCCTATGACCTAACAGGGTAAGAACAGAAGGAAGTTGACTCATTAATTAATTAATTCAATATATTGAATAAGATATAGATGCTGGGAAAATAATAATAAACAAAATAGACAAAATCCTCCCCTTCATGAGGGTTATATTCTAATAGCCAAGGCAGAAAAATGAATGAGCCAAGAGATAAATGGAACCATGACAGGAAGCTTGAGCACCACGAAGTTGAGTGAGATTATTGAGAATAACAAGGAGTTCCATTGAGATAGGAGTCCAGTTAGACCCCTCTGAGAAGGTACTGAAGTAGCATGTAGATCTCTGTGGAAAGACTATTCCAGACACAAGGAAAAGCAAATGCAAAGACCCTGGGACAGGTTTGTACCTGATGTCATTGAGGAAGAGCAAAAGAACCAGAGTGGCTGGAGTACAGTGAATGAGGGGAAAGTCTTAGAAGTCTTCAGGAAGTAGAACACCTAGGACACACTGATCACGATGAAGCAAGACCTTTCCTGAATGCTCTAGCTTCTGCTAATTATCTTAGGCTTGTGTGGGTTCATTTGAATTAAGAAAATGATTTAAAAACATTTTTACCGCATAGATATATTTTGCAAATCTCAGAGGAGACATAGTAAATGGAGTCTCCAATGCACTCAGTTACATGAATAATAAGCTGGAAAGTTGAAATACAAATGTAGGCACCCCTGTCTCCAAAGCGCATTCCATTGTGTTATACCACAAAGATGTAGTTAGGATATAACAAGTGAATTCACTCTAAAAAAGTTTACTACACTCTATGCTAAGGCTGTGAATAAGTCAGGGAACCTACTCTTCAAAGTTGAGAAAGACTATAGGGGCCAAAAGATATATAAGCAAATGATTACTGTTTACTGTGATAAGAGTGATGTTTATATAAGAGCACAGAAGAGGAAATGATTAACTGTGTTTAGATATTTAGAAGGAGAAAGTCTAAATCAGAGTAGTTTTTTATAAGAGATGATGAAAGGAAGGAGAGTGAAATATCTTGAGCAAAAATATGAAGTCATGGAATACATGTGACCTGAACAGAAAAGTGCAAATAATTATCAGTAGTTTTGAAGAAGGGCAGGCATTGAGCCTGGTGGTACATGTCACTGTGGAAACCATCTGGCTTCTACTTTGAGGGTCCCTGTCCTTCTTATTGGCCAATGCTGTGTCTGTATCATGAATACAGATGTTAATACCCCTGAACAGCAATTGGCATGGAGACTAAAGAGATAGGCGAGGACTAGATTACTGATGCCATGCCAATCCTTTGGACTTTAGTCCCTGGCTGATGGCTGCCACCTAAGGGAGATGGACAGAATTGAAAGAATATGGGAAAAAATAAACTGTCTAAATACATTATTTTTTTTTAACATTACACGATGGAAATAAAGCATGCCTCTGAAGATTTTCATTTTACCAAAATATTTTCAGACAGTTTTAGAGATAAAGAAAAATAACATATCTGAAGTGTCAAGGTAACAGTTGTTTTCTTTTCTTTTTTTTTTTTTTGAGACTGAGTCTCCCTCTGTCCTCGGCGCCCTGGCTAGAGTGCTGTGGCATCAGCCTAGCTCACAGCAACCTCAAACTCATGGGCTCAGGTGATCTTCCTGGCTCAGCCTCCCTAATAGCTGGAACTACAGGCACTCACCACCAGACCCACCTAATTTTTCTATTTTTAATAGAGATGGGGGTCTCACTCTTGCTCAGGCTGGTCTTGAATTCCTGAGCTCAAGCGATCCTCCTGCCTCAGCCTCCCAGAGTGCTAGGATTACAGGTGTAAGCCACTGCACCTGGCCAATAACGCTTTTTAAAATAAAATTTTTAGAATATTCCCACTTTTTTGATTAGTAAAGATTGATTGTCATACTTTAAAGGATTTTTCAGCATGTTTCTTGATGGAAAATTGATCATTACAATTATTATACTTTAACCTTTTTATTTCAATATTTCTCTGATGTGTTAATTCTTGATTGTTTCACAATTTTAAGTTAATTTTATCACAAATTTAGCAACAGGAAGATAAAGATCAATCTTTTAGTAAACAAGTAAAAGCATAATGGATTCTTGCTATCTCTTTACTATCTCGATTATCTACATTCCTTCACATTGTAAGATGTTTTTTCCTCCTTGAATTGTAAGATAAGCAGATATGAAAATTGGCATATATCTCTTTGGCCATCAAATTAATTTAAGCTTTGCATCTTAATGGTTCATTCTGTTGCTGATGAATTTTTTATTGTTTTTGCTTTTGTTTATTTTTAAAAATAAAACTGAAGTAATCTAGCTTTCAAGCATATCATAGTAAACCTCTAAAGTTTAGAGATATTTTCTCAAAATTGTCCTTACGACAACTTTTTTGCTGCTATATAAAGATGTGATTATTTTAAGATGTAAAGCAAAAGTTAATGAGCTCAGCTTGTTAGTAAAATATGGATATTTTGAAGTGTTTATATTCTACCATCTCAGATCACACATTACTAAACAATCTCCCATGTTTACCATATGCAAGAGTATTTTTTAAATTTTTACTCCAATTAAAAACCTAAATTAATACACATTTTCCCCTATGTGTTATATTGTGTTCTAACTGGAAGTGGCAAGTCCATCAAGCCTGCCAAGATGTATACATTAGTTTTTTCATGCTCTGTGTTTATCCATGTGAGTATGGGATACACACAATTTAGTTTTAAAATCTACCCAAGTATTGCAAGGCTATTTGAAAGTTGAGTGAGCAATTTTAAATACAGTAGCTTGATGTAGATATGCAGAGAAATATGAAGATTCTGATGTTTATTCTGTTCTTTTGACCATCACAGATTAAAGAGCACCTTGCTAAGGGGCAGCGAATGCTGGCAGGTGATGGAATGTCCCAGGTGACCAAGACACTGTTGGATTTAACTCAGAGGAAAAATTTCTATGCAGGCGATCTTCTGATGTCCGTGGAAATCCTGAGAAATGTGACAGACACATTTAAAAGAGCAAGTTACATCCCTGCATCTGATGGTGTCCAGGTAAGGGAGGCAATTCCATAAAAGAAAAGACTAGTGAAGATATAACCAATTTTTGGCCCTGAAAAGCCAGTGCAGCCATCTTGGAGGCAACCTGGACTGAAGGGAGAGAATGCTCCAGGTTGTGCTTAGTGTGAGCTTGGAAATGACCTCAATTCCCTTAGTCATTCTTCACCTCACTGTCCTCAACCATAAAATATACATACTACACCTCCAGGAGATACTGAATGAGAACATGCGTGAAGTGCTTTGAGCCCTCAGATAAAAGACACTGTAGCAAATTCAAGGTGTTATCACGGATATTTTATTCTGACATTTAATATCACCATCTTGCCACAGGAGACTATTAAAAGTACATTAAGCATAATGAAAGCACCTTAACTATAACATGCAAAGAGGACATAGTTTAAGGTTTGTTTTGGGTTTAGCTATTAGAAGGGGGAAACCATATTTAATTTTGTGGAACCATTGCCTGAAAGGATGAGGCAAATAAAGAATTGTTTTGGATAAGAAAATAGGTAATTCAATAACTCCTCACAGCATATTTTTCTTGTCATGGAAGACTTTTAGGGTAATATCATTTATTTCCATAATAAAGTTTAAGTACTGACACAATTTCAGTATTGCCTTCTTCATTAAAACAAAGCTTGTTGAGTGGCAAACAAAGCACGTTTAATGCACCTCCAGTTTGCATTTCAGATTAACTCTCTCTGTGCTGTAGACTAAAAGGTACTCTTGCCAAGAATGCTGAGTTGATTTCTGCATTTCCAGAGTAATGCTCTTCCTATATCTCTGCATTAAATACATTAAAATAAAAGTTTGACAAAACTCCCAGATCAGGTATTGTTTTCTTTCAGCCTACTCTTCATTTGTGAATTTTATTTGCATTTCATTTGGAAAATGCAGAACTTGTTTTGTTTTGGTTTGGTTTGGTTTTTTTGTTGTTGTTTTAATTAACTATCGAAGAAAAGCAGACTTTTCGAAATCATGGCATCATTCATAAATAATACTGATGTCCTGATTTTTATAGAGGTACATATATTACTAAAATTACATGAGTATACTACTGAATGTAACTACTATGAGAATTATTAGTGCTGTCTTCTGTATCACCAGTGTCCCTTTTTAAAATTGTAATTATAAAAATATATTGAGGGGTTTGGATGGAAAATTACCACCATTTGAGCATTTCAAAAATGCTTTTTTCCTGACAAAGAATGAAACAGTTTTTTCTAATTTTAAGAAGTAACTAAGTGCAACTTTCCCCTGTAGTTCTGAAATACTTGGATCTATTAGCATTTACGTTAAAAAAAATAGCATTTAAAGCTCTCAATGTAAAACACAAGCTTTAATTTCAAAAAAAAAGATGCCTCAGATACTCCATTTCCAGTTGAAACATCAGGCAGAATGCTGCACTAAATAATCTCTAATTCTTGAAAGTGTAGGATTTTAAGATTTAAAATAGGTGCTGAAATTCAAGAAATTAAGATGACCAGATTATATTTTGAACATATATTGATTGAGTTACGTGTTAGAATGCATTGACTCAATGAACGGTTAGTTAAAACAATTGCTTAGTTACGGACATTAGCTGATTGGATGTAAATAGAGCAATTTGACTGATAATTTTGTTGTCATTTTAGCATAGTTGGAAATAGGTTTCTCCATTTCGGTCCTACTTCCTCATCAGTTCTCTGAGTATACATAAAATCCTAAGCGCATTGGTGTCCTCACCATTCCCTCATAAATAGGAGCTGCATTTTCCTATATCATTGGCTTTGCTGGTATCTTTTCAGATACCTGGAATGCCCTCCTCTTCCGGAATTCCTTCTTTTTCTGTCTCTGCCTGCCAAAATCCTAGCTCAGCTCTAGTAAATTTTTCCAAATGCCAGACCGGCAAGTCCCTGACTCCATCTGAAAATGATCTTTCTTTTCTCTGAAATCCCAAAGAACTTTGTACCTCTTATATGTAACTTTCTACAATTTAATACAAATTATCTGCATGTATTTATTGTCTTCTTGGCATGAGTATAAACTCTGGCTCATAACCTTAATCAACATCCCTTCGATTCAGTTTTTGCCATTTCCAAGGACTTTGGACATTTCTGATTGGCTAGCACCTCAGGCTTAATATAGCATAAATTAATTAATCTTGAATTCAGGTTTTCTTGCATGTTCTACTTTTCTTTGTAGAATTAGCAGTCCCTAGGCTAGAATTGTAATGGCATCTTGACTATTCCCTTCTCTTCCTTTCCTGTTGGGTCTGCCTACACTATGCCTTTTTCATCCATTCTTTTCTCTCTACCCACTGCCATATCCTGAGTGAGCATTTTGTTACCTCAGCTTACATTATTTCTACAGCCTCTTTCCTTTGATCTTCCCTCACATGTTTATCTAGGTCCCTATCCATGTTGTGCATTGTGGTACTATTTGTCCTAGGACAGCTTTGATTTTGTCACTTCTTACTTAAAAACCTTCAGTGAAGCATCAAGGCCTCGTAAACGTGAACTCAAAGTCTTTATCTTGGCTTCTAGTACCCTCCACACATGAAGGTTATCTACCTGTCCAGCCTCACAAATGGATACGCATCTTCTTGACAAATCACATGCTTGATGCAAATGACCCACTTCCTGATTCCTGAAGGCACTGTATGGTCCTGGCTCTGTCTCTTTGCTTCATTTGTGCTTGCAGACTGGGTTGATCTGTCGCAACCTTCTAAAGTCATCTCTTGGTTCTCTGGGCCTCTGATCACCAACAGCCCTTTTTCTCCTGCATCTCTTTATAGCTTGTATTATTAGCACTCATTAGCAAATCTTTGAAAAAGAAAACATTTTTCTGATCCATCTTTGGACCCTAGCCAAGCTCCAGCCCACCTCCCCTAAACGAGATTTAGCATATAATCTGGACTATAGAAGGTGTTCAGCAAATATTTATTAAATTAATTAACAACATAATTGATAATCATGTATGTGCCACTGAACTTTTTCACCCTCCTTTTTCCATGGGAAAATGATGGACAGAGACCAATGAAGAATTAAGTAAAACTATTCAAAGAGAATACATTCTTTTAAATGTAGTTATGTACAAAACATTTTATTTAAAATGGATAATTTACTAATGCTAGATTCAATAAAAAATGATTTTATATGCTGATGAAAGAAACATAGAGTAGATATTATAGATATAGAACAGCTAATATAAGCAAGATCATGGAAAATGACTGGACATCTGGCTAATTAAGTATTGGGATTTATTGCATTACACACGTACACACAAAAATATATGTATGTGCACGTTTTAATATTAGGAATCAAATAAATTACACTATAAAGACCTAGAAAAATTTTGAAGGTCTGTAAGATGGCTCTGATAATATTATCAATTAAGAGCATGAGAACTGCCATGTCTCTCCCAACCCATGAGGTCTTTCTCATTGTTCAAATGATTCCTGTTCCTGTCTGTAATTATCATTATTATTTCTAAAAAGCAACTCTATTTTTTCATCTTTGATACTTATTCATGAAAAATTTCACTCAACAGTGTCTAAATGTCGTGAAAACATTTTATTCTTGTGTTTTTATAGTGCCCATTCCTGTTCAATAATCATAGTTCAGGATGTGAGAAATTTATATAAATTTTTAAAGGAACAAACACATCGAACTGTATGTTTATCCTTAAAATAAATTATAGAAGTTATTATTGCTGTCATCCCCTAAATCAACTCATGGCAAGTTTTTTTTAATGTTAGTATTTTTTTTACCTTTTTTTTTCTTTTTTTTTTTTTGAGACAGAGTCTCACCTTGTTGCCCTGGCTAGAGTGAGTGCCATGGCATCAGCCTAGCTCACAGCAACCTCAGACCCCTGGGCTCAAGCGATCCTCCTGCCTCAGCCTCCCAAGTAGCTGGGACTACAGGCATGCGCCACCATGCCCGGCTAATTAAATTTTTAATTTATTAACATTTAATAACCAGTTTAATAGTGTGTTTAAATTAAGTCAGAAGATTTTAAGTTTGTGCTTACTTTCACAAATAGTGATGGCCAAACAAGGAGCAAGAACTAAATAAGAATGTGTGTGTGCATACATGTGTATGCATGTGTATGTGTGCATCGCATATGTATGTGTATATGCATACATGCACACGTGTGTATACATGTATGTGTATATGCATGTGTGTATG
>CAUYSK010048701.1:0-22906 GCA_963575035.1 Avahi laniger | reverse complement strand
CTGGCTAGAGTGAGTGCCGTGGCGTCAGCCTAGCTCACAGCAACCTCACACTCCTGGGCTCAAGCGATCCTCCTGCCTCAGCCTCCCGAGTAGCTGGGACTACAGGCATGTGCCACCATGCCCGGCTAATTTTTTTTTTTTTCTATATATTTTTAGCTGTCCAATTAATTTCTTTCTATTTTTGGTAGAGACGGAGTCTCGCTCTTGCTCAGGCTGGTCTCGAACTCCTGAACTCAAACAATCCGCCCGCCTCGGCTTCCCAGAGTGCTAGGATTACAGGCGTGAGCCACCGCGCCTGGCCCTTGCCAAGAGTTTTTACCATGAATAGATGCTGAAATTCATCAAATATTTTTCTGCATCTGTTGAGATGATGATTTTTTTTCCTTTTTTCTGTTAATATGGGGAATTACATTTATTATAATTACTTGATTTTTTAATGTCAAATTAACCTTGCATTCCTGGTTTAAACCTCATTTAATCATGGCCTATCCCAGAGTTTCAGTATGAAAAACGCTATCAATGGGCATGGAAAATCCAGGCTACTAATATGATCAATTATACCATAGGATTCATAAGAATTTTTGTGTCCTTTAAAAAGGATCTATGTATTACACAGGGTGGAGAACACTGTTGTGCAGGAGAGTTATATGGGAATAATATACACTGGTAGAAACAGGCCTTGTTAAGGTGGAATTCTGTAAGGGGATAAAAGAGGAGAGGGGATGGCTGTTTCCTGTGTTTTATCCACTCCAGGCACCAGAATCTTCAACAGTGGGGTCTATCTCAGTCCATTCAGGCAGCTATAACAAAATACTGTAAACTGGGTAATTTATAAACAATAGAAATTTATTTCTCACAATTCTGGAGTTGGGAAGTCCAAGATCAAGGCACCAGCATATTCAGTGTCTGGTGAAGGCTCACACATCGATTTATAGATGGTCCTCTTGCTACATCCTTGGCAGAAGGGGCTAGGGCATGCCCTTCAACCTAATTTATACGGGTATTAATCTCATCCATGAGAGCAGAGCTCTTATGATGTAATCACCTCCCAAAGACCCCATGTATTAATACTATAAACTAAAAATAAAATCTTAACCCCCCCCCCCACTGAATAGACCCCCTTTTGACCCCAGGAAAACTTTAAACTGAGTTCTTGGCCATGCCATCTTTTACACCCTCCCTTTGGCTGTTGAGACATAACAACTGACCAGCATTAATGTTAAAATAGAGATAAGACTGACAAAACAGACTCTTTATGGCAATAAGAGACCAAATTATAAACAAGGCGTGAGGCCATGCAATGCTAGGCTTAAGTCACACCTGCAAGCCACCAACCTTGCTAAACAGGTCATTTTGATCCAGTCATCCTCATCTTAACTGAAACATTCCTTTCTTGTGACTTCAAGTTTTTAGACAAAGTTTTATTCTTTTAACCAATTGCAAATTAAATAATCTCTAAATCCATTTATGACTTGTAAGCCCCTGCTTCAAGGTATCTTGCCTTTTTGGATCTAATCAATGTATACCTTATATGTACTGATTTATGTCTTTGCCTGTAATTCCTGCCTCCCTGAAATGTATAAAACCAAACTGTAAACCAACTGCCTTAGGACCATTACTCAAGGCTTCTTGGGTTTGTGTTTTCCTGGACTATGGGTCACTTGCATTGGCTCAGAATAACCTCTTTAAATTATTTTACAGAGTTTGGCTTTTTCTACTAACAATACTATTGCATTGAGGATTAAGTTTCATGATATAAATTTGGGGGTAACACCAACATTCAAACCATAGCAGGGCAGGAAGATCCTGATGTCTACCTATAACTAAGCTGAAATGGGTTGCTTAACTTTGACAAACTTTAATGATAATGATAAAGAGATTTTCTGAGAATGTCAATCCACTGTACTTTAAAGGAAATAGAGATGATTCAGGTATTAGTTGTATGTTCTGCTTCATTAAAAAGCTATTGGTAATCCTTCACCATGGTGGATGCTGAATAGCCTCTGTATTCATCTGTCTTCATGGTACAAATTATTAATGTCATGCAGGTGTGGATCTATGCGGCTTTTTCTTCAAGGATCAACATTTCAAGTTTAGTCTTCACAGCATGCATTTATTTAAAGACTGCCTTCAAACATTGAATTTTTACTTGTTAACCTGAATACTCCTGTAGCTTTATCTCTCCAACACGGGCATGCTCTTGTTTCTTTGTAGCTAGGAATGAGGTAATCTTCATTCTGTTTTCCCAGAAAAAGTGTGGAAAGACCTTAATATCTTCTTTATATTAAGACACTTTTGTGCCTTGATGCTTCCTCCAGTCAACAATATCACAGAACTTCTATTTAATTAATTTACTTCCCAAACTCTATGATTACTGTGCAAGCATTATGGCTATGAGAGGGATCCTAGGTTGGTTTCCTCTTACCCTTTCTAGAGATGATGGTGATGATAGCAGTCTACAAACGTTATTATAGTTATTTGGCTCTCCAGATATGGTAACGAATGAAAGAATGAATGGATTTTTTTAAATGCCTAAGAGAAGCTAAGATATCCAAGTATAAATTTCTCATCTTTTAGACTTTGTTATGCACATCATTGTATTTCCATGAGCGAGAGCTTGGAGCTCACTAGGTAATGACTGATGTCAACCCTGAACAACACAGAAAGCTGCAGGGCAGCCAGCGTCCTTCAGATGTGCCACACACATGGGCAAGATTGGTAAACCGCTCCAGCTGAGTTGTTAAGTGGGGCCGTGCTCGCTTCCTAGGCTTGAAAAGAAATGCAGATGCTGACATCCTGGGAAGCTTGGCCACCACAGGAGCAGGCGACCTTAGCTCATGAGCTTTCTAACAGCTCCTCTCCACAGGTAAACATCTCTGTCAATATATGCACCATTTCTCTCGCAGCAGTCAAATTTCAGATGTTTTCGTTAGTCCATAATGGCAAAGTTCTTCTTTGTTCAAAGCTCCAAACAGGACTTAGTCACAGCAGCCCAGGGCTGGAATGGCCCTTCAAGCTCTGGTCAAATCAAGGCTGCTGGGATTCAGACTTTGTGCCTTGTGACTTCTCAAGTCAAAATGCCATTGGACACCTTCTCTGTGATAGCAGATGAAGGAGGGAGAAAACATTTCATTTGGGCCTGGGGGAGAGTGGGAAGGAAAAGGGGGTGAGAATTGATTCCCTGCCCCATTTAGGAATGAAGGCGTCCAGGCTTGAGTGGAGGAGAAAACAGGCCAGTGCAGACAAAGGGACTGGAAAGGATCTAAGGAAGGCAGGGAGAGGCTCAAAACTGTGATGCCGGGACGTTGGGGCAATATTGATGGGAAGCAGAAAGGGACCTGTGCCAGAGTCTGGGCCCTGAGTCAGAAGCAGGAGAGGCCTTTGAGCAGCCACAGCCCAGCAAGCACCACCTTTCCCCGAGGCAGCTACTGTGCAGATGCCTGCCCGAGCCTCCCTCTTGGCCTGAGGCAATGACAGCTGAGCGATGAGTCAGCACCGGGCAGTCATTCATCCTTTTTGGAAGCCAAGTATCCAGTCATTTCTGAAAGAATTAAAAATACACGAAGATCAAGGAGGGACTGGTGGTTTTTTCTCCCCCTTCAGAACTGATCTGAATGAACCCACTATGTGTTGTACTAATGAAGCAGCCACACCTTACGGGCACCGTGGGTTTGGGGGCTGAAGGCTACTTTAATAAATTTTGTCCATCAGTGATGCTGCTGCCAGTGGTGCCAAAGGACAGATGCAGTTTGCTCAGCAGTGACCTGTGAGGATCTGTCAGTGCACCACTGTTCACTAAAAGGACATTTCCAAAGGCCAGGTGAGGGCTGTCACTCATTTAAGAGGCCAGAGTGAGCCAGCTCACCCACCACATGTATTTCAGTAATAAACAAAAATAAATTCTGTGTCAACAATTGTCTCAGCAGGCCCTCTCCACATCCCCAGAGCCTCTGTCTTGTTTCCTGGTGGCCGAGAACTGCACACACCAGCCACCCTCTTCCTTTTCGCAAAACCCAGAGTCCACCCCTCCAGACAGCACCCCCATGCATGAACCAGTCACTGTACAGGCCCTGTGCTCAGATACACCAGTTCAAATCTTGGTTCCACCACTTACTGGCTATGTAAACCTTGGACACATTGCTTAATCTTTTTAAATTTCAATTTCCTCTTTTGCATAACAGGAAATATAGTAAGTACCATGGGGTCCTTGTGAGTATCAAATGTAACCATCTGTGTAAAACACATAGCACAGTATCTCATGCATAAGTGCTTAATAAATACCATCGCCATCACCATCACCCTCACCTTCACCACTCTCACCCTCACCATCACCATCATCATTACCACCGTCACCCTCACCACCGCAATCACCCTCAGCATCACTGTCAGCAGCCACTGCAGTGGCATCTCGGGTCTTTTCCCACTGAGGCTATGCCTACTCTATGTCTTCCTCCCTCAGGGTGCTGTTCTCCAGCACTGATCTGCTAACCAAATGTGTGCCAAAATCAGAGGATTTGGACAGTGCCAGGACTTAGAAAGAACATTCTGGACCAGATCTTTTAGAACATTTCAAACCATGTGAAACAGGTAAAAGGATGGTACACATTTATTACACTATCGTTCTGTCCGATGGAAGGGTCTGATACATGGAGAAGACATCCTAAAAATTTCTGGTCAAATAAATGACTCCTGGAACTTTTTTTTTTAGAAAACAAAGTCATATACATTTTCTTCATATCAGGTGGTTTCTAACCAGCTTCAAATGGGAAAGCTACTCTGGAATCCAGTCTAGCACGGGAGACAAAAACATCCATAAGCCACAAACTGTAGCATCATGCAGTAATGTTACCGTTCAGATGATGATAATGATAATGGTAATGCTAGCTACTGTTTATTGAGTTCTATGTGTCTGGTATTATACTAGTCAATTCCCATATCTCAACATATTTAATCTTTACAACAACTCTTCAAAGAAGGTAGCATACCCCAATTACCCAGATGAGGAAACTATAGCAATGTGGGTAAAGATCACCTGGTTAGCAAGTGGCAGAGAGCTACTTTAGCTACTTTTAATTTAGGTCTGCCTGACTTTAAAACTACTAATCCACATTCGGTAGCTGGGAGGCTTCGAGAGGTGGCTGTGGGACAGCACAGCTGAGGAGTGACTGGTTTCATAAGGAAAGGTGGTAGGGAAGTGTCACAGAGGACGGGAACTTGACCTACAGTGAGGAGTTTGCCAGACCAGCAAGAAACAGCTTTCTAGCAAAAGAAAGCAAGTGAACAACCATATGGAAACACGCTGTATCTGGGGACCAGTGATGGACTGGCACAGAGCATATGGAATGGGGCCACTGCTGTCCTGCTCCATCCCTCTGGGTTGACCACTTCGTTCATAGCCCACTGTAGATGTTGCCTTGCCCCACCCAGTACTACACTTCCCCTCTGTTCTTGCCCTCCTCAACTCCTGATGCCGTGTCGCCTGACATTTACTGCTGCCCTGCCTGGACCAACCCGGCTTCCTTTCCTGGTCATCATTGGTCCCTCCAACTAGTCTGCGTCCTACAGCTCAGTTCGATCATCTTGTCTAATCTACCTTGAAACTGAGGACATTTTCTGTGTGCTATCTGAGTTTCCCTATCCTAGAATGGGCTTGGACTTGAACCTCTAGGTTGAGTTCTTAATTAGGAATATGTGGATGGGCTCCACAGAACCATAAACCATAGAATTCTAGCAAAATAGTGGAACTGAATGTTTAAAGGAAAATGAAACTTTCATTAAGTTCTCAAAGGAAACCTTTCCCAGAAGATTAAGAATTATAGAAATGCTGCACTGTTCAATATTACATGTACTCACTAGCCACACACAACTATTTAAATTATCTGCAATTAAATAAAATTTAAAATTCAATTTCTCAGTCTCACTAGCCATATGTCAAATACACATGAGGACAGTGGGCAGCACAGATTGTAGAACACTTCCAGCACTGCAGAATGTTCGACCGGCCGGCGCTGGCGCAGGTGATGGGGAACCACGGAGCATGCTGAGAGGGGAATGACATGATTAGACGTGTGACACGAAAGGCTAACTCTAGCAGCAAAGTGGAGGGCAGATTTGGGGAGGGAAAAGCCATGAGTCAGGGAGATCAGCTGGAACTGACTGCAGTAGCAGTGGCAACACAGAAGACGTCAAATTTTGAGAAATGTTTCAGAGCACTTGGGGAAGGATTGCACCAGGGAACAGAGGCAGAGAAAGAAGTCAAAGGCAACTCTAAGCTTTCTCATTTGAACAGTGGAACATGCCCACACCACATCCTCTCTGGCCTCCACTCCTACTGCCCGCTTCTTTCGCCTTCAACACCCGGAGCCGGGCCCCACCCACGTCAGGGTCCTCGCGCTGCTGTTCTCTCTCCTGAAATACTCTTCCTCTAGGTATCCCGATGTCTCCCTCCCTCGCCAGTGTGAGTGACCAACCGGGAGATGGGGAGCTGTGACCATCACAGAAGCAGGTGTGAGGGTAAGGAAGATGACAGGTCTTTCTGCGTGGACTGTTTGAGGGGATCCAATAAAACGCTGTTCAAAGATCAGTAATGTGGATTCACTAAAGAAGAGCAGACTGTTAACTGGCCAGGCCCCGAGCAGCCTTGTGAACCCTCTAGTACTTTATCTTTTCAACTGTTCTCTTAGGACGAGTCCTGATAAACTTATTAATACTAAGTCCTAAAACACTAATATGTGCAATATGTTAGCCAACCCAAGTGATTTTCATTTTAATGTGGAAAAGGGTCCTAAGACATAAGACTGAATCTCTACTGGTGGATTTTTATGTATCAATGACAAATCTGTTGAGAACACACTTCCCCAGTCCTATCACCCCCAATGATACCTCATAGCTGCCTTCCTGATCTCCTTATGAGCTGACTAAAGCAATTTTTGAAAAGCATTCAGTAAAGAGTAGACAGAAAAATTCCTTGTGACTAACTCCCCATTACTCAGAAAATGTAAGTGGATCAAACATCCCATCCCCTCACCCTCCGAGTATGTTGGTAATCACAACGTTACTGTATAATGTGAAAATTTCCAAATAGAACTAAACTCAGGTCTATAAATATACGTGATTAAGGCTTCAAATATAGCACTGCTTTATTTTCATGGGGGCTATTTCTGTGCGGTGATTGCCTGGCTGATCTGCAATTTCAGAATACAAATGGCTTTTCTTCATAACTAATGCGAAACTTGGCAGGGTGCTGCACACCCAGGCCCTCTCTGTGAAGAAGTCTGTTAAACAGTGGTAAGTGCTCTTCTTCTGAATTATGTAAGCAGCTGACAAGAGGCAACAGTACAACTCCACATTCTGCTCAGAAATAGTGTTTGTTTGGTTTCTCTTCTGGTGCTAGAGGGATACTGATTCTTCTTGTAATAAATAATAAAATGACTGTCAGCATGTATCCCAAATTAGACACACTATGGTACAAATTAGGAATATATACATTCCAATGGAGATTTCGTTGACCTTGGATTCACAAGTAACTAAAAAAGTTTTATATAAGAATGATGTAAGTAAATTCATAACTATGGTGACTGAACCAAAGAGGAGCTGCCTGAAACAAAACCTATTGGTTTAGAAGCAAAACACTTACTAAAGAGTTTATCACCTCCATTCAATAGAGAGAAAAGTGTTAGTAGATTTATGATCTTACGGTACTTTCAGGATCACAAGGCAACTTTTGTAATGTCATTACAGACAATAAAATCCAACTCTGAGCCAGGCCTTTCTAAGTCAATACAACAAAAGGGTTATATTCTGAAGCAGTTTAGAGAATGACAAATTTTGGAGTCAAAGTTCAAATCCCAGTTCTCTCATTTATTAATGTAGTGACTTTGGACAAATAAGGCTTAGAGAAGTTTTCCCTTTGCCTGAAAGTCTGTCTTCGGTGTCTCTTGTTGACTTCTGAGCCTCCTTCTCCCAGCTCCGTGGCTTCTCTCTCCGGAGGATTAGGATGCTCTTTCCTGCCAGCCATGTGCAAGGACATGATCAAGCCAAGTGTAGAAGTCAGTCAGCCGGTGTTAGAACACCAGTCCACAGCATGGCTCCAAACTTTCTGGGAGAGATTCGGATCCAGAGCAGTTGCTCATCAAGATAGAGGATTAGAGCTGGGGAAACAAAGCTAGACACTAAACATTCAAACCCAAGCCAGAGGCAGAGTTAGAATGAAGCTAGTGAAGGTTAAGCCTCAAGACTCCTCTCTTACATGGCTCCTTCCAAGATCTTATATTTAATTCATATTTGTAATTTTACATTCATTTTCCTAAGTATGGCCATTAAAACCAGGCCCACCAGAACCTGGAACCGCCCTTGTCTCATTCCTGTGCTCTGAGCCCAAATGGCAGTGGGGTCGCCTGGAGCTGCAGACACAGGGCTAGCTGGGGGTGTCTTATTCTCACTTCCTCCTAATGAGCCTCAGGATTGTTAAGAGACCATGGATAAGGTTATGCCTGCAGACGGGCTCTATAGGTTCCTATGATAAACAAAGAAGAGCCAAGTGGTATCAAGAATGCCGTGCTTTTTCACCCACTTTCTATTTGGCTTTTAAGTCTCTTGTCTTGCACAATTTAATTAGTAAATAACTTGAGGAAAACTGATGCTGATGCTGGCCTCACATTTTTGCACCTCTCTTCTCTCTGGCATCTTGATTCCACAAATTCTAATTTTATATATATATATATATATATATATATATATATATACACACACACATATACTTAAATACTGCAGAATATATAATACAATCTTTTCAAATGCACATGGAACATGTATTGTAAAAGTCATGATAAATTTCAAAGGATTATCGTCATGCAAAGTAGGTTCTCTGACCACAATAGGATGAAGCTAGAAATTAACAACAAAAAAATAAGAAGAAAAGTGCCCAACTGCATAGAAATTAAGTAATCCACTTCTTAAAAAGTGAAGTGTTTTTTGTTAAGGTGAAACTCATATAACATAAAATGAATGACTTTAAAGGGAGCAATAACAAAATCTAAAATTTTTCACTTTTAAGTGAATAATTCAGTGGCATTTAGTGCATTCACAATGTTGTACAACTACCACCTCCGTCAAGTTACAAAACATTTTCAGTGAAAATTAAAAAGAACTCAACAACATAGATTAAAAAAGAAATCACAATGGAAATTAGGAAACATTTTAAACTGAATGTTATGAAAATATGGGATGTGTGGGGTATAGCTAACGCTGTGCTATGAGGATATGATACATTACTTTGCCAACATAAATATGAAAATTCAGCTGAAATGGACAAATTCCTGGGAAAACACAACTTACCAAAACCACTCCAACAAGAAATAGAGCAGTCCTGCTATACTATTAAATAAATTGAACCTGAAATTAAAAGTCTTCCCACAAAGAAATCTCCAACCTTAGATTGCTTAAAGAAGTAATAATATCAATTTTACAAAAACTCTTCCAGTGAATAGAAAAAGAAAAGGCACTTCTCAATTCACTTTATGAGGTTGGTATAATTTTGATATACAACTTGACTAGAATAGTAATAGTAATAATTATCATTGTAGACTGATCTCCCTCATACACACGGATGTGAGAATCTTAAACAAAATACTAGTAAACTTAACATAGCACTTATAAAAAAAGATTAGGAAAGTAAGGTCAATTCAATACTTGAAAAAAACAATCAGTGAGAGGACTTCTGCTTCTGCTCATAAAGTAGTAACTCATGGTCCCGCTATAATCAGCTAGTGAGAGACATATATGGAGCAACTATTTTCAGACATTGAACAACAGACAACATAGGTCTGTCATCCTTGAGAGGGAAGAAAACAAGCAAGGTGAGACCTGGTAATTGCCCTGGTTTTTGCCCAGAGGCAATTTCCAAACAGCAGCACAGTTTGCTGTTTGTTTATGGAGAACCTAAGTAGAAGCCCAGCAGTCTCACTGAATTTAGGAGACAGAAGCTTAGGGAGGCTGAGTTGGCTAGAATTTGTGGGGCAGAGTAACTGAAAGGAGAGAGTTATACATAGGAAGAGTTCCTGGAATCTGGAGAGGGGTTCCTACAAGTCTTGGCTGAATACTAATCTGCATGGGGTGAAACTCCATGAGGTCAAGAAAAGGACAACTGCCTGGGATCTACACTAAACAATTCCCAGAGTTCATACAAAAATAGGAAATGTTTAAATTTTTACCAGCCCAAGTAGAAATACTTCATTGAAAACCCAGGGCATCTAATAGGGACCGCAGAAGGATCACAGCTTAGCAATAGAGCTAAGCTAACCCTAGAGTAAAGGTACTCTACACCTGCATAACAAAGCTTAAAGACAAACATCAAAAAGGTAGATCTGATCCACAAGTAACTTCCAGCCAAAACGAACCTCGACACTCTTCAAAGGAAGACAACAAAATCCAAATGTTCAATAACAGAGCATTTGTAACGTTCAGCATTCAATAAAAATTTACTGGGCATGTGAAGAGTAGCAACTTCTGGCCCCAATAAGAAGAAAAATAATCAACAGAAAAGTAAATCAATGTAATTCACCACATTAACAAAATAAAGGAGAAAAGTATATGGTCATCTTGATCAACATGGAAAAACATTTGTTAGAATTCAACATACATTTGTGATTAAAAAACAAACAGCAAACTAGGAATGGAAGAAAAAAAACTCTTAAAATAAGATACATAGTATGCACAAAAACCTATAGCAACACTATACTTAATGGTGAAATATTGAAAGTTTTGCCCATAAAATTGGGAAGAAACAAAGAAACTTGTTCTGACTACCTGTATTCAACATTTTACTGTAGGTCTTCAACAGGTCAATAAGGGAGAAGGAAACAAAACAAAAGACATATAGGTAGAAAAGGAAATAAAAAGTATAAAGACTAAAGAGGGAAGAAAACTTTCATGATTCACAGATGACATAATTAAGTATGCTGAGAAGCCAAAAGAATCCGTAGTCAATCTATAAGGAGTAAGTGAATTCTACAAGATCACTACATACCAGTGCAACATACATACATATATTGCCTTTCTATACACTAATAACAAACAATTAGCAATGTAATTTTTAAAAGTACCATTTACAATAGTATAAATAAATCAAATACCCAGGAACAAATTTAACAAAAGATGACCATGACTTTTACATAGAAAACTACAAAACATTATTGACGTTAAAGAAGATCTAAGCAAATGGAAAGAATTACCATATTCCTAGATTGTAAAGATGCCAGTTTCCTCCCAAATGACCTATAAATTCAATGTAATCCCAGTAAAAATCCCAGCAGGTTTTTTTGTGGAGTTGACAAGATGATTCTAAAATTTATACAACTACTAAGAATGGTTAATAACCTTGAAAAAGGTATCAAGATTTATTATAAAGTTACAGTACTTAAAACAATGAAATGTTGGCGCAAGGAAAAACATATATACCAATAAAACAAAAAAGATTTCAGAACAGACCCACACATATATAAGCACTTGGTTTATGACACAGATGATACTACAGTGTCGTGTAGTGCACTGTAGGATAGTCTTTGGAATAAATAGTACTCAGTTAATCTACTGAATTCTAGATCATACAGAGAAATTGATCGGAGAAGGCAGACACGAAAACCACATTACGTATGATTGCGTTTATATAAAGATCAAAAACAAGCAAAACTGTGACAGAAGACAGGATGATCATGAAGTAATAACGATGGGCAGAGGGCCCGACGGGGAATTTCTGGGGAGCTGGCAATGTTCTATGCCTTGATTTGGGCGACGATTATAGGATTGTGTTTGCTTTATGAAAAGTTACTGAATTGTTCACCTGTGACTTGTATACTTTTCTGTATGTGTAGTATACTTCAATAAAACTTTACTTAAACATAAAAAGATAGTCTATACATGGCCAGCATCAGAATCAAGGGGAATTTACCTGTTAAAAAATAAAGATCTTTAGGCCCTACCCCATAGCTTTCATCTCAATTGCTAAAAGTGATGTGCACAATCTACATTTTTATCCCTAAAACTACTTTCCCCTATGTGCACTGATATTTGAAAACCACTCTATTGAAAAGGAAAGGAAAGTTCCTAGAATTTTACTTTCATAGTCATTTTTAAACAAGTTGTTTTTGGCCATCTAATTTGAACATGGCATTTTAAAGTCAATATTTTATTCTTCTTTTCCTGGAAATCATCCAAAAAGCTACAGGGAGAGGAAACGAAAACACAAACACCATTTGCAGCAAAACCAGAAAGCAGTTGACATCTCTAGGCTCCAAAGTAGGGGAAAAGAGCTGCCCAAAGCTGAGGCGATCAGGCACAAGAGAGCAAGAGCATTGCAGAGGAAAACGGGGCGTGGGGCTGCCGGGGAGAACATTAGGAAGACAAAATGCACAGGAGGGGGATTCGTGGCATCAAATGTCAGAAGGAGCCTGCAAATATGCACTTTCCCAAACTGTGGGATACCCCCGCAGTGCAAAAGCTACATCCCTTGCTAGCAACAGTTGGATCAAAGAAGTCCCTTAGATGCAGTTTGCTTCCAAGCAGCACAGACTGTGGAATGACTAAATGGAGACGCACAGCACCCAAGGGAGTTAGAGGTTCACACCGTTCAGGAAGTTGTGGCCCCGAAGGAGTCTTCATCTGGCGCCTCCCCAGGAAGAACTTCCTACAGTGACCCTCCAGGATCTAGACAGGAAAATCCAACCTTCTTCTATGCTCAGTATTTAAAAAAAAAAAAAAATTCGTATCGAATCTACGAGTCTAAACAAAGATAGTACTAGAACCAAAAAGTTAAGTGGGGGTGGGGGAAGGGAGACACCAAAACATGATAATAGAGGAGAAAAAAAGAAAGTAGGTGCTAGGTAGAGTAAGTAACCTGATTTCCTCATTTACAGTAACTAGGAGATAAAGAGTAGCATTTAAAGCTGGTAAATCATACAATAGAATTTCAAGCATATTTATCAATACAAAAATAAGCACTGAAAAACATAATATAAGTGACTAAAATTGAGAGTTAGAAAAGAAGAAGAGGAGGGAAGAGAAAGAGGGAATACGCCAATTTAATCGTTATCTATTCTGTACTAGGGAACTAATGGATACGGTCTGAAGAAATAGAACACTAAGATAATGGCTATGAAGATAACTACTGACACAAAATTAAAAACCTTCCTAAATAGCAAAAATGCACACACATATACACATATGCAAATACATAATACAGTGTAAAAACTTTTTTCAAAGATATTAAAAAAGAAAACAAAATAGTCAGGAATAAGAATGAACTCAACTGTCAATAAATGTAAAGGAGCTAAATGCAAATATTTTTTTTAAAAGACTTTCCAACTGGATCATAAAGTGAAGCCAATTCTATCTTGTATATAAGAAATATATCTAAACCAAAATGATTATCATAAAAACAAAGATAAAAGGATCGGCAAAAATAAACACAAATCATATTAAACATATGGAAAGATTCTCAACCTCACTCTAACAAGAGAAATTCAAGTTAAAGTGACATTAAAATGCCATTTCTCACTTACAGTGACAAACATTCAAAGTTTTACAATATACAGTACTTGGCAAGGCTGCTCTGGGCAAACAGCTGGTCTCATACTTTGCTGGTGGGAGTGTAGACTGATACACAGTTCTGAAGGAAAGTAAGGCAATGTCTATCGAAATTACAAATGCACATACCCTTTGGCCCAGCAATTCCACTTGTAGGATTTTATCTTTGAAATATACTCATACAGTGTAAAATGATTTTAGTACAAGGTTATTTTTCAGTTTGTTATTACAAAAATATCAGAAATAATTTAAATGCCCATTATTGGGAAATGGTTAAAGTATGATACATAAAATACGCCTCCCATTCATGCATAATGTTATGTACTTGTAAAAATTATGAAGAAGCCCTTTGTGTGTTGTCATGAAAAATTCAAGTTATAGTAAGTGAAAAAAAGATGTTGAAAAATAATTCTGCATGTTATGATAACATTTGTATAAAAATAGAAAAAACCACAAATTTCTATTTGTTGTAATGTACAGAAAATATTTTTAGAAGAATACGCAAGAAAGCCTATTAGCTATGTTAAATAATTCTTTTCTTTTTTTAATTTTAAACTTTTTTAAGACAAAAATGTAAAGAACTGAGAAAACAAGACATTGGAAATATGAACTCTTCTTTCATTGCATGGTAAGAAATGAGAAGCAAAGCTTAGTGTGAAATTCTGGAGCCTAAAATTAAAATGTAAACAGAGAATGCTCAGTGACCTTTTCTTAGGAGGCTCACATGAAGGAATGTCATGGCACACTGACCAAACTTTTATCCATTTGCATTTTCGGGATGTTGCTATTAATACCACATGACACTCAATAAATTACACCACAATATGACATTTTGTACAGATCACTTTACCTCTAGTTTCTTCTTCAGCTATGTTACTTCAGCCTCTCGTTACATACAAAAAAAGTTTCATTATTCTTGAACATCTATGAACATGATTGCTTAATAATTAGAAAGGCTAGCTGCCAAGCATTTTTCACAGGAAGCAAGGCACTGATCTTCTGGCTCGTGCGAGGGTCAATGTTTTTTTTCAAAAAATCTTTTTTATCTTGTTTTAATTGAAGAAACATCTCTAAAAATATCATTTGAGTAACTGCAAGATAAAAAGGAAATAGTGTGTTCAAGGCACAAAGCTAAGTAAATATAAGAATATAGATGATTTGGGAGTGGTACAGTATAGAATTCAGAACTGATCGAAGTTATCAGCTCCATATTTCAGAAGCACATGAGACCTGGTGTCTTCCCTCTGGTTGTACTGTTCTGCCGTAAGTTTAATTTCGGCAGAGACCACTCTCAATGTTACAATGTACTGATGCAGGGTTCCCAATCAGAAGACTTGATCCTTGATAGATCCCCAAAGGTCAACTGCCACCCAGTGTCCCCTTCTTGATCATTCTCTATGCTTCCTGGATAGGGGCACAGCTAAAACCTCAAAGCATTAGCTGGCAATATCCGACATTGTCACAAAGCTTTGAAGAAAAACAGAGAGTGACTGGTATTTATCAAGGACCTAGGTGCTAGATACTCTCCCGAACATTACCCCATAAAACAAACACCCACCGCCAAATCCACAGAGATCTTTATAAATTGATACAGAAAACTAGGGCTTAGAGAGGTTATAAAATTTGTCTAAGGTCAAGTCAAATGCTGATGAGCAAATTAGGTAAAATTTAAATTGGGTTAGATGAGTCTGTTTTACAATATCATGCTGTTTCTTCATCATAAAAAACTTCATTTTTATAGGAGCACAAATGGCCCACTTATGCTATTTCTCTCAATATCTAGTAAAACATCTCAACTTTTATCATTATACCAACTTCAGGAGTCCTGATAATGTTTAGATCTTCTCATTCATTTGAGAATAAATGGAGTTATTTATTCTCAACTACTGGTAATGAACTTTCTTAACTCAGCATTTTGAAGGGGGAAATAAAACCCTCTAAATACTTGAATTGCTTCATTTCATGCTCATTTTCTTGGCATGCATCTTTTTGGTTTTCTTTTAAAAATAGATTTCAAAATCATGACATATTCAGATACGAAAAACAGGATGGAGAGCAATGGGAACATTAATCTGAAATAGTCACATGGCTAGTACCTGTATCTGGAGTAATCCCAAATTAAATAGAAAACTCCTGAATTTGTGAAGCAATCTCTCATGTATGCTTGATTGAAAAAAACAAACAAAATACTGCCCTAGGATTGGACTTGGGTTCTATCTTACTCTCCCACAATTGCCACTCTGGTTAAGTCTCAATGATTCTGTTCCCTCATTATTTAAAATAAGAGATCTTAAATTTCTTTAAAAATTCCACGATTCTATTGTCAACTGCAACTCACCAGCCTTTCCAAGGAATAAACAATTTAAAATAATTTCAGTCCCCCTACCATCATCCCTTTTTTAATTCGTTTGACAAACGCAAAAGACTTACCCATCTTCTACTTAAATTTACTTTTTAGTATGACAGAAAATCAAGCAGCAAAGAAAAAAGTATGATCACCCAGCTAGACAAGAATGATGTATAGTGTTTGGAAAATAGTTAATGAGAAAGCAGCTTAACAGCTTGCTTATTTTGGTTGCAGGTATCATAATTCATTATCCCCTAAGGGCAGAGAGAAAAATCAATCTTTTCCAGGAAAGAAGGTAATACAGTAAAGCTTCTTTCCTTTGCTTAGCTTGATACCATATATTCACAAATGAAAATAATTCTGTGAGTGCTATTCCCCATATAGATGCCCAGAGCACCTGCTTTCAAAATCTTTTACCAGAGAAATTATGTAACAGACTATCTGGCTTGATCCTTACTCTGCTAACAAATAGACCTGGGTTTCCTAGCATTGTTTCCGACATTTCACTCCCCTCGCCGTGTCACTTTCATTTCCCCCTCCTGACCTGGCGTTCACACAAGTGTTCTGATGCAGTAAGACAAGTAAGATGAGAGTCTGTACCACATCTACCACAGCCTGATAGAGTTGAGCAAACACCAGTCACTCAAAAATATAGATGACTTGACTTCCTGGCTTCAATTTCCTTATGAATTAATCATTCCTTCAAAATGTCAGGACCATGAAGATTTCAGTGATAGCGTGCAGTCCTTGCTTATTTCTTCAAAGATTTCTTGGATGTGGTCAAGCCCACAGGTAGATGCATTAGAGGGGATACTTTGAGGCAATGCTCCCCCTTAGCCACTCTAACAGATGATCAAAATGGGGGAGAGAGAATTAGTGGGCAATTTTTCCCTTCCCCCCACACACATACCCATCTCTTTTTTTCAGCTCTGGGCACCATGCCCAGGGACCTTATAAACACAGGTCCTTTGTCAGAAAACATTAGTCACACTCAGTGTTAATTCTACCATTATAGCCTCATCATGTGAGCACAGCACAGTAATCTCAGTGCAGTGATCCTCAAACTACAAAAGCGTATGAATCATCTGGGGACATGGTTGCAATGCAGATTTAAGATTTAATATGTCTGGAGTAGAGCTCAAACCTCCGTACTTCTAACAAACTTCAATACGACATTGATGCTGCTGGTTCACCAACCACACTTGAGTAGCAAGGTCCTAGGACCTCTGTCCTCTCGTATTTGGAGCACATTTCCCCTGAAGGTCTCCTTGTGATTGGTTATCTTGCAGGGCAGAAAATTCAGAACCTCTGCAGTGGGAAAATTCTACCCCATACACAGGAGTTAAGTTTGCCGACTCTTGTTGCCCAGCTGGATCCTGCTTCCTGCCCAGATCAATTTGTCAGATTCTTCCTATTTAGCTGAATGACAAATCCTGGCTCAGCCTCACCAGCCTTGTCTGATGCCACTCTGCCAACAACTGAAACACTGCTGGTGTGGAGAACCTGGTAAAATACAGATTCCAGGGCCTTAACCCCAAGATTCTCATTCATTAGATCTGAGGTGGGCCCTACATATAAACAGACACCCTAGGTGATTTTAATACATTCTTGAGATTTTGGAAAAAGAAATGCATGTAACCTTTTTGACAAATTGGAGAAACCTAGATCTTATGGCTATTAATGTCTTTAAATCAAGGAAGATGCAAATAAAAATAAGAAAAAAGGAAACAGAACTTGAGCATCTGATAGTATGATAGAAGAAATAATTTCCTCCCCAGTTTGGACACTTGCTTAAGGGCATTTATGGTTAATTCCAGTGTATTCTGTCCTATTCTTTAGAGAAACTCACTAAAAATGTGAAGTACGTCTTGTGTATTCTATAGAAAATTATGTTAATGTAGGCAACATTACAGATACATGCACTGGGTGATCAAGTATCAGAGGAATGGTTATTTGTCCTTCAGACTAAACAAAGGAAATTGGAGTTGTTCACAAACATACAATTATTTTTAATACATCCAAGACACTGAAATCAGTTAACAAAAATAAGGACTGAACATTAATTAGTGCCATTAAAATGGCAGAAGCAAATATAAAATACAAAACATAAGTTTACTTAGATTTTATGAATGCCATGTCCTCTGTAAGAGGGCTACAGTTTGACTACTTGGTCTCCGCTGGGGCAGATGTGGCATCCTGAGGTGTGTCAGCCTCTGCTGATGCAGTTACAGGTCCTGCCACAGTGGTGGTGAGCTCGGGTAGAGCAGGGGTGGTGTCTGGATTGGAACTGGCTCCTGTCTCACTGGTGGTGGTCTCAGTATGACCGGGGGTGGTGTCAGACCCAAAGTCTGGGGTTTCTTCACTGGAGCTGGAGCTGGCATCTGTTGGACTGGGTATGATGTCAGCTTGAGCAGTCATGGACTCTTCTTCTGTTTCCAATTCTGTTTCTTGATTTGGAACTTCTTCACCTTCTTCTACCATAGCAGGTGGTAGTTGTAATAAAGTCTAATAAAAAAAAAGAGATAACACCAATATGAACTCAAATGAAAAACACTGTGGCTTATAAAGCTAAGCTCTCACATTAACATCATCTTCTTAAAAGATACTATTCACTCTAGAGTGCTGCTGGCCGTTTTACAGATGTAACACCTCTGATGACAATAGCCTAGGTTCTGCTGACACCCACATAGATGTCACATATTAATAAGAATCTGCTGCAACGCTTCTGTGAAAAGTGGCTGAGTAGGACTGACTGCAATAACGACGCAGAAAGGGCCAACTTCAGTCAAGGAGCCCTGGGGGGGTAGAAGGAAGTAAGCCTGAGGCAAGGCCGTGGCAGGAAGGGAGCAGCAGGGCACAGGCTTCGGTCCCGTCCAACCAGAAAACTGGAGCAGCTCTGTGTGCTTAGCCGTCCCTCTCTACTCCATGGCAGTCCAGGGGCTTTTCTCCTCAGGGACCCTGTTTATCTTGCTGGAAATTAAAATAATTTTTAAAGTACCATTCACAATAGCAGCAAAAAATATAAAATACTTAGCAAAAATGCTAACAGAATATGTGTAAGGTTTGTATGCTGAAAACTACAAAATACTGATGAAAGACTTCAATGAAGATCTAAATAAATGGAGAGATATATTCGTAAAAGGGAAGATAATATTGTTAAGATGTTAATCTTCCCAAATGGATTCTAAATAATCCTACTCCTCAAAACATCCTTTTTAAAATTGCAGCATGCTTTCTGGGGTAGAAACTGAGCAGCTGATTCTGAAATGTCTATAGAGAAGCAAAGGAACTAGAATAGCTAAAACAATTTTGAAAAACAAGAACAAAGCTAAAGGACTTACGTTATCTAACTTCAAGATTTACTATAAAGCTACTATAATCAAGGAGGTGTGATAATGGCAAAGGGACAGATACACAGAAAATGGAACAGAATAGAGAGCCCAGAAATAGCCTCATATATGTGGTCAACTGATTTCTTGACTCAGATGACAAGCAATCCAATAGAGAAAGAACAGTCTACTCAGGAAATGGTGCTGAAGCAATTGGATATCCACATGCAAATAAATAAAACTTGCCTCTTGTACCATATGAAAAAACTAACTCGAAAATCTATCATACCTCTAAATATCAAACCTAAAACTATACAATTTCTAGAAAAAAAAATCTTTGTAACTGAGTTAGGTTAGGTATTTTTAGGACACAAAATATATAAATCACAAAAGAACAATTTGATACATTGAACTTCAACAAAATTTAAAACTTCTGCTCTTTGAAAGACACTTAAAAAATGGGGGAAAAAAGTCACAGACTAAAAGAAAATATTTATAAAACACATACCTGATAAAAGACTTGTAGTGAGAATAAATAAAAATCTCTTAAAACTCAGTAAAACAGGCCGGGCACAGTGGCTCACACCTGTAATGCTAGCACTCTGGGAGGCTGAGGCGGGCGGATTGTTTGAGCTCAGGAGTTTGAGACCAGCCTGAGCAAGAGCAAGACCCCGTCTCTACTAAAAAAAAATAGAAAGAAATTATCTGAACAACTAAAAATATATAGAAAAAATTAGCCGGGCATGGTGGCGCATGTCTGTAGTCCCAGCTACTCCGGAGGCTGAGGCAGTAGATTGCCTGAGCCCAGGAGTTTGAGGTTGCTGTGAGCTAGGCTAACGCCACGGCATTCACTCTAGCCAGGGCAACAAAGTGAGACTCTGTCTCCAAAAAAAAAAAAAAAAAAAACCACACTCAGTAAAACATATAACTCAGTAAAAAAACGAACAGACACATCCCCCAAAAGGATATGCAGATAGCAAATAACCACATGAAAAGATGTTCATTATTAGACATTTGGGAAATGAAAATGAAAACTACATTGAAACCACTATATGCCTATTAGAACAGCCAAAATATGGGCCGGGAATGGTGGCTCATGCCTGTAATCCTCACTCTGGAGACCGAGGCGGGAGGATCGCTTGAGTCAGGAGTTTGAGACCAGCCTGAGCAAGAGTGAGACCCCGTCTCTACCAAAAATGGAAAGAAATTAGCCAGACAACTAAAAATATATAGAAAAAATTATCCGGGCATGGTGGCACGTGCCTGTAGTCCCAGCTACCTGGGAGGCCAAGGCAGGAGGATTTCTTGAGTCCAGGAGTTTGACGTTGCTGTGAGCTAGGCTGACACCATGGCACTCTACTGAAGGCAACAGAGTACGACTCTGTCTCAAAAAACAACAACAACAACAAAAAGGCACAGCCAAAATGAAAAAAGGACCTACTACATCAAGTGTGCGTGAGGATGTGGAGCAACTAGGACTCTTCATGCTGCTGAAGTGGTACAATCACTTTGAAAAACAGGTTGGTAGTTTCTTAAAAAGTTAAATATATCTTTAACATATTATCCTGCTTTTCCACTCCTAGGTGTTTACCCAAGAGAAAGTGTAAACACTTGTATGAGAATGCTCATAGCAGCTTTATTTGTAATAGTCAAAACTGAAAACAACCCAAATGTCCCTCAACATGTGAATGGCTGAACCATGGTAGATCCACACAATAGACTACTACTCAGCAATAAAAAAGAAAGAACACAACAACATAAATGAATCTCAAAATAATTATGCTGAGTAATAGCCTGAAAAAAAAAAAGAACATATTGTATGATTTCACTTATATAAATGGAGACCAATCTACAGTGACAGAAAGCAGATCCCTGGTTGCCTGGGGAAGGTGAAAAGGGACCTAATGAAAGGCAAGGAGGGATTACCAAGGGGCATGAGAAAAACTCTCTGGGATAATGGATGTGCTGTTTATCTTGACTCTGGTGATAGCTTCCCAGGTGTATACCTTTGTCAGAACATATCAAATCGTGTACTTTAAACATGTGTATTGCGTGTTAAATTCTATTTGTGTGAAGATGCTTAAAAAATATGAATATTGCATAAATAATAACCACCTACTTTAGTTAAATTGGTTTCCCATAAGGAATTAGGTACTTTAAAGATTTATTCTACAGAAGAGATTATTTCAATAGCAAGGAAAATAACAGCCAATTTTAAGAAAACTCACCTGATGATAATGATGTGTAGTCTGTATTAAATGCATATACATATTGTATACAAAGTTTGCCATCTGGGGCATATTCTTTATTATCTGTACTTCATGAGATGGTCTCTCTCCATTCTAAATGAAGGCAAAAAGAAAGTTAAGTATCTAATGAAGAAATCCTAGAAGCTAACATTTCAATATAAGCCCATTAGACGCAAGAGTAAGAGTCCAATAAGGATTTCATGAAGAGTAGCGAGTCTGTTTAAATTAAGAAAGCTAGAGTCTAGGACAACTAAGAGTCACAAGCTTTTAATGCAATTTTGGCCTAGTAAGTAAAATATGGGTTTCTGTCTACTAACTAATGCAGAAAAATCAATAAGAGATACGTTAATCATTTAAACAGAAAAATCAACATGGTTCAAAGTAGCGATTTTCAATACTGTACATACTCCAAATAGAGTTCACAAGATAATTCAGAAAGAAAATATTAAAACTATTCTTCCTATTTATGTATTCCTAAAGAAAAAAAGTTAGCATTTACTATTATTTAATATATAGACTATTAGTCATGGGGGTGAATATTCAAACGCTCTTTTTAAAATTGTGGTGTCCATCAGAATCATCTGAGGGGGATTGTTAAATTGCCAACGCCTGGGCTCTAGACCCCGAGATTCAGACTCAGGAGGTACGGGGTAGAATGAGGTGATTCTTATGAATAGTTTCTAACAACAATCTGAGAAACAGTGCTCTCTTAGGGTAGGTAAAGTAGTAAAGCAAATGAAAACACAAAATTTGTACTTCCTTCTAACCACCTTAGATAGAGATTAACAACTTCCCTATTTCTAGTCATTAATAAAATGCTTAAAGTTTTACCCTCTCTTAATGTAGGAACAATTTAGAAAACCATAAAGGTAAAAAACATACACCAAGAAAAAGGATTCTACCCAAAAGTGACAAATTACTAAAAGCACACAAAGTTATAAATATTAGTACATTAAATAGCATTTCTTAGATTTAAGCAGGATGGCAGTATTGCATGCAAGCAAGTATTCTTTTGATTAGTGGTTACTTTCTGCAATGGCCACAACTTCTGTGTACACAGATTGCCATGTGTTATTATGACTAGGAAATGCTGCCTTCAAAACATGGAAGAGTCTTTGCTTATTTCCTGGTGGCTTTGCGGGGGGCTGCCTTTCCTGAGATGCAGTCCGTCCTGCCCCTCATACTGTCTCTTGAGCAGACGATTAGGAGATGCTCTCAGCTCTCCTGGGGCTTAAACCCATGAGTGTTGTACAAAGCATCATTTTCCAAGCCTTCTGTTCAATGGTATTGCCTGATCCAGGTTTGTCCAGGTGTGTCCCTGCAGCCCTTACATAGGAAGCACCTGGGGAACTTACTAACCATGGAGACTCCTAGGCTCTGTCCCAGACCTCTTGTCAGGA